>OY856387.1:4207500-4456502 GCA_963693495.1 Malacosoma neustria
TTCTCATCCATTATCCACTACTGGACATAGGTCTCCACAAGTTTGCACCACAAATCCCAGTCTTGCTTTTCCCGACCAGCAACCTTGTGCAGGTCATCACTCCATTGGGCTGGGAGCCATTATATGTTTGCCGAGACTTACTTTTCATTATAGTAGTAAAATGTGGGCAGAGCCTGTACTCAGTTTCCACAACACATGATTGGTTGTATGTTTTGTGGAAATTGGCTGTATTGTATTTGCTTTAATTGTTTTTGAATTTCAATCTTTTGGATAGAAAATCTAGATAAATAAGGCATTGTTGTGATTATACTGATATTAAGATACTTGATATTAAGAGTACATTTAATGGTCCTAAATGTTATAATTAAGTTTTTATACACAAATTTCATAGCAACAAATAATAGTTGTTAATATTAAATTTTAATTCGGACTGTACAGCCAAATTTATCAGCCATATATGATTGTATGGAATAAGCACTACTGTTTAAAGATACTTTAAACTTGAAATTATGTGTATCATGCTTTTTGAGAGTGGCTATGATACCAAAAAATATCAGCACAAAAATGTGAACCTGATTTGTCCCTGTGATTATAGTCCACAGTGGTCCTTGGACTCCAAACTTAAGATTTAGATTCAACAAGAATTAACCACTTATAGAATGATGATGCATATTGATATTGCTATCAATCAATATCATATGCTATATCACGAATAAAGAACCTTTTTAAGGGAAAGTACAATAGTTACCGGTAATTAACCTCAAATCTATAAATGCACTTAAAAAGTTATTTTAAGATAAAAGTCACTTTTATCATGAATTTTTACAATGAGCTTTGATTTACCACCATATATATTATATAATACACATAATGCATTAAGTGCGCAGGTGATCATTCGTCAATTGATTGCTCACAAAAAACTAGATCGAACAAGGTTAAGTGTGTGCTTTGCGAAGGTAACCATCCAGCAAATTATAAAGGCTGTAAAGTTTACAGAGAATTGCAAAGGATCAAGTTTCCTGCCGCACCACGCAAGGATAACAGATACACAAGAATCTACAATAAAACACAGACACATGAAAATGATAAGGAGAAAGAACACATAACATTTTACAACACAAATCAAACCAACAATAAGGCAACTACTTCAAGGTCAACCTATGCAGAAACGGCTCAGAACCATACGCAACCACAAGCTGCTGAACTTAATATTAATACAAGCAGTGAATTTAATTGTGACATAAGGGATTTAATAACAACAATGAAACAAATGTTGCAACAACTAACAGCAATGACAAATCTAATCATGAATTTAACGACCAAATTAGGTTCGCACTTTATTCCATAAAAATTGTCCTTTGGAATGCCAATGGGCTGTCAAAACATACCCTCGAGGTTAAAAAATATATACAATTAAACAATGTTGATATAATGTTGATTTCTGAGACACATTTCACTAGCAAAAATTATTTTAACATCCCAGGATATAAATTTTACCACACTATGCACCCAGATGGGAAAGCTCATGGAGGGAGTGCAGTGTTGATTAAAAATAATATTAAGCATCACTTGGCTAATAGCTACTGTACTGAAAAATTCCAGGCCACAAGTGTGGTGATTGAGGACTGGTCAGGACCACTCACAATATCAGCTGTTTACAGCCCACCTAAACATACCATTAAGCAGGAAGAATATGATGATTATTTTGAATCGTTAGGTCTAAGATTTTTGGCTGGCGGTGATTTTAATGCGAAGCATACATTTTGGGGTTCTCGTCTAATAACCCCAAAAGGTCGTCAGCTGCTAGCAACTATTAAACAACTAAAACTGAGCGTTGCCTCTACTGGGAAACCAACATACTGGCCCACTGACATAAAAAAGAAGCCAGATTTAATTGATTTTTGTGTTACGAAAGGTCTTGCTAATAATTATATAAACTGTATATCTAGTACTGACCTATCTTCTGACCACTCCCCGGTCGAAATACTGCTTAGCCGTAAGATCATAGAAATCGAAAAACCATGTCGATTATATAACCGTAGAACGAATTGGGATTACTTCCGGGAGCTAATAGCTAACTCTATCAATGTTAAAATACCATTGCGAACGGAAGAAGATATCACAGAAGCGGTCGAACATTTCAACTATGTTATACAACAAGCAGCCTGGGAAGCTACACCTCCCACACCAACTGTTGCTAGTGAAGGGTGTGAATGCTCATCATCGGTTGGAAAACTTTTACATGAAAAGCGAAAAGCTAGGAAGCGATGGCAGACGACAAGGTACCCTGGTGACAAAAGAATCTATAACAAACTTACTGCAAATCTTAAAAAACTGCTTAGCAATGATAGAAATCAGAACCTTGCAATATACCTACAAAACCTGGATGCTAAACACACTACTGACTATTCGCTATGGAAAGTGACAAAGAACATTAAGAGACCAATCAGTCACCAACCGCCAGTGCGCATGGCAAATAATCTGTGGGCTAATAGTGATACCGAGAAGACCCATGTGTTCATGGCACATTTACAAGAAGTTTTCAAACCAAATTGCGATAGTGGCTCCAGAAAGACTGAAATAGTGTCAAAAATCATAGACCAAGTACACCAACTTGAGCTGCCGATTAAAAAATTCAGTAAAACAGAAATCAAATCTGTAATTCGAAAACTGGAAGTGGGAAAAGCTCCTGGGTACGACCTAATAACGGCGACTGTCCTTCGTGAATTACCAGAAATAGGCATAACTTACCTCACACAATTATACAACGCTATTCTTCTAAGAGAATACATACCCCCGCAATGGAAAGTGGCTAAAATTATTATGATCCCCAAACCAGGCAAAAACCTTGAAGATGCTAAGTCCTATCGTCCAATAAGCCTACTCCCAATCCCATCCAAAGTGATGGAGATTCTCACTCTGAGGAGATTAACCCCAATTATCAAAGAACGTAAATTAATCCCTGACCACCAATTTGGCTTCAAGCAAAAGCATAGCCCAATAGAGCAAATTCATAGACTTGTCGAAAGCATTGCCAAAACATATGAACAGAAAGAATACTGTACAGCCGCATTCCTGGACATTTCACAGGCGTTTGACAGGGTCTGGCATGAGGGACTTCTTTCCAAATTAAAAAAGATGTTGCCTATTACTTTTTACAACCTGGTTAGATCATATCTAACTAATAGACACTTCTTTGTCAGTCAGGGAGAAGCAATGTCACCAATCAAAGAAATATGTGCTGGAGTTCCACAAGGCAGTGTAATGGGACCTACACTGTATCTTCTCTATACTGCAGATCTACCCATTTCAGATGATGTTGTCATGGGAACATTTGCCGACGATACAGCCGTTATGGCTTCAGATATAAGGCCGGAACAAGCTTCTCAAAAACTACAAAATTGCTTAGATAAAATCTCTAGCTGGCTCCGAGACTGGCGTATTAAAGTCAATGAAACAAAATCCGTACAGGTCACATTTACCACAAGACGCCTGACCTGCCCTCCAGTCTGGCTAAATGGCGTTCAGATACCACAATCTAATGACGCAAAGTACCTTGGAGTCTATCTAGACCGACGCCTAACATGGCAAAAGCACATTTTTACCAAGCGATTAGCAATGGGACAACAGGTTCGAAAGATGTATTGGTTGATCAATAGAAACAGCCAACTCACCATGGAAAATAAATTACTGATATATAAGGCCATAATAAAACCGATATGGACCTATGGAATCCAGTTATGGGGCACGGCTGCCAATTCAAACTTAGAAATTTTACAAAGGTTCCAATCAAAAATGCTAAGAATGATCGTAGATGCACCTTGGTATATCACTAATGAGAGACTTCACCATGAACTCCACATCAAAACAGTAAAGGAAGAAATAGCGGAGACAGTCAAAAAATATAAAATAAGATTGGAGCTACACCCTAATATACTGGCGCATCACCTTATGGACAATGGAATATTTCCAAACACCCGGAGACTAAAGAAAAGAGTACCGCAAGATTTACTCTAATACTAAGAATTATAAGGGCTTGTCACTGGACAAGTACCTTGCACTGTCATTTTAAACATATAAAATATTGCCGAATGTCCCACATGACAGATTGCAATATATACAATAAAATTAAAAAAAAAAAAAAAAAAAATATAATACACAAGTGTAGGTTTATGAATAAATATAATTTTTTTATCTCCACTGATATAAAACACACCTATGTATTTATAAATATTTGAGAAACTACTTTGAATATATCTATGAGTTTTTACAAAAACTTTAGCAACAGTTATCACATAACTTCATCATGTAACTTTGGCTGTGTGCGCACGCATCGAAAGACATTAAATATAATTTTTTCTTGAACTTTAAAATCTTACCTTTACTAAAACATAAAAAATGTGTTACAGAACTGTATCAAACAAAACTCTCGATCAATCCTTAGCAGAAGCTGTAATTGATGAGTCTCGTATCATCGACCCATCAATGGGACTAACCTCAGGCGCCCTCTACCAGTTCCTACCAGCAACTAAACTGAAAGGCGCTGATGATTGGATACCTGAATCGTTGCATTATTCATATTATTCACGTAAGTATCAGTAAATTTTGGATAATATTGGCAATTCTTTGACAGTAAATTTAAAACTTAACATACATACATACTGATTGTTTGGAAAATTGAAGATATTAGTACTATTTTAGCTCAATAAAACATTATTTTTATTGCTATAGGACAGCAGACAGGCTGATGGTCCGCTTAGAATTTAGCAGTTACCGTCGCCTATGGGTGTTTGCAACACCAGGGTACAGGAACTTGGGTCACTAATGCCGGAACACAACACAAGGTTATTATGGCGGCATACGTAAGACCATAGGTGGTTGCCATCCAGACGGGCTAGGGGCCCTACCACATAGCTAGGGTCGGTTGTTTTGTCCCTTTTACGACAGGTCGACCCTAAACGCACAGGTCGGTATTCTTTCTCCGCCCCTGCACTGTTAGAATCAATAATATATTTGATAATATATTAATTTATTTCAGAGGGTAAAGACTTCCCACTATCAATAGAACCAGAAACAAAATTGGAATACCCAGAACATCTCAAAGTGTTCACATATGAGATGGATAGTGATTATACCAAGTTTCCCGAACCGAGGAGATGTCAAACAGGTGAGCAATCCACTCAAATTTATGTCAACTATTGATACCGGCTAGCGCACGTCGATATGCTTGCGGAAGTTACGAGTTCGATTCCGGTCCGACGACTTTTTTTATTGCTGTGGAACAGCAGACAGTGTGACGGCCCACTCAGTAAAAAGCAGTTACCATCGCCTATAGATGTGTGCGATGCCAGGGGCACAGCAGATATGTGAGTATCGGGTATATGACGGCCTCCGTGGCATAGCGGCTAACACACTTCAGTACGCTTGCGGAGGTCATGGGTTCGGTTCCAGTCTCGCTGAGTTTATGTATAATATATATTTATTTCCAAAAAAAGTATATATGTAGGTTATCAGTTTACTAGTACCCATAACACAAGTGCTATGCTACTTACTGTGGGACTATATGGCGCTGGGTGAATTGTCCCAGCATATTTATTTATTTATTAACATACATTTAGGGTTTATCTGGTTTCCAATTTAAACAAACAAACATGCATGTATGTGACCTATTTAATATTTTATTTTTAGGGGTTTACAACTACTATCCAATGGACGGGGGTAGCGTTCTAGCAGTGCTGGCGTTGGGTCTCTCGGCCGGCGATCGTATTTTGGACCTCTGCTCAGCCCCTGGGGGTAAAGCGTTAGTGGCATTGCAGACTTTGCTTCCGGATATTGTTATATGCAACGATGTATCTATATCTAGATGTAATAGGTAATTAGTATTTTAAATAAAATATTCGACCCTGGTTTGATGCCTTTTTTACAAAGTATTTTTTATGATGTATTCAGTGCAGGCAGATTGGAAGTAAAATGTCCTCTGGCACTGGATGCGCATCACACTCAACGCAAGGACCATCCTTGTTTTCCAATTACAGAGCATAATGCGACTCAGTGGCGCACAATGTCGAATTATGCTTATGGTTAATTGGAACGAGAATTAGTTTTCAAATGCACCAGCAGAGTGCGCTAAGTTTAGTGTTGAAAAAAAATAGATAGAATATAGATTCGATTTCTAAGATGAAATTGTATTCACATTTTAAATGTGGAATATAAAAAAGTCAATATTTGTACCTTTATCCATACTTATATTTATTTTTTAACACAGTTTGAATTAACTTTGATTATTTCCAAAAAACTACGACGAAACGAAAGTCTTTTTAACAATAAACAATATTATTAACGATAATATATGATAATATATAAATAAAATATCGATCAATGCCAACTTAAAAAAAAAAAAAACTTGTTAATTTTCTGTCACTGAGTTGGTATTCAATTGCATGCATCACTTTTGGGAGTGCTCGATTGTGCGAAGCGTTGCTGTAGTTGAAACATTCAACGTTGAGCATTGTCGCATAATGCGCTCTAGTGCTGTAATTGGAAAACAATGCAAGTCGGTGTGTCGCGAATCCGACATGAGTTGTCATTATACCCACGTTGTGGCTGTACTGGATGTGTTAAGTTCGTTCTAATCTCGATGTATCTATTTGGAAAAAGCCCTGTGATATAGTTCATCACTTTGGACAGAGAATACTAAGGCATACTCGCTGTTTTCTATTCTATAATTTTTTTTTCTAACATATCATAACTTCGGTTTCAGAATGAAAAGGATATTTAAAGATTATTTATGTGATTTCGAAACAAGTAATAGATGGCGCGAGCGTGTCCTCATAAAGAGGGTAGATGGCAGGATCTACGAAGACGAAATTGGATTTGATAAAGTGAGTTTTTTTTTTTTAATTTTCTTTAGAAGTTGGAAAGGTAGTTTAAAATTTTCCAACAATGAAGGTTGGTTTGAGATTATTAATAGAATTGCAGCCATTGATATGTATTTGTATTAAAAATGCGTTCTTTACAGCTTCTTTAATCTACAAGTAAGGAATTTATAAGCTGGAGATGAGCAGACAAGCAAACGGCCTATATAATAGCAAGTGGTACCGTCGCCTATAGACGTTTACAACAACATTACTAACGCGCTGCCGGCCGTGAAATAACTTAATAATACTTTTTAAAATTTTCCTTTATTATACCTAGTCAGGTCATAAATTCTGTCACATGTTTAATGTAAAATAATTGTAACAAGTTTATTCATTATGTAACCATTCATATACCAAAATGAACTTAACAAAACATAGATTCTTATGACATTAAAGTTTATTCAAAATGACCTCCGTGATTTTGAATACAAGCCTTCAATCTGCGCGGCCAGTCGTCTATCGCAGCACGAACGAGGTCCATGTCAATATCGGCGGCTGCCTTAATCAAGGATGTCTTGAGTGACTCCAAATTGGGATGAGGCTTTGAGCACGCCTTTTCCTCCAAGTGTTGCCATATCTTGTAATCTAACGGATTCAAATCTGGACTGGAGGAGGGCCAGTCTTCGTGCCGGATGAAGTCGATTTCACGCGCCGCCAGCCAGTCTTGTGTGCTCTTCGCTCTATGAGCTGGCGCCGAATCTTGTTGGAATACCCAGTGCCTGTTATTGAACATGGTATGAGAAACAGGTTCCACAAGGTTCGTCAGGACTGTATTTTGATACACAACAGCATTCGTTTTTACACCTTTCTCACAAAAATGTACCTCTGTTAAGCCCCAATAAGAAACTCCCAACCATACCATGAGCGAGGATGGAAAATGACCTCGTTGGACACGCGGAATACGGTTGCTCGCTTCTTCACTACTGTGTGCGTACACCTTATCATTTTGTTTGTTGTAGCTCTCTTCTACGGTAAACATTTTTTCATCCGAAAAAAGAATTTCCCGATATTTTTTTCCCGCGTACCGCTTCAACAAAGCGCGGCATCTCTTCAGTCTCAGGTCCATTAGACGAGCATTCAAACGATGTCCTGTTTTTCTTCGATATGCCCGAAGCCCTAAGTCTTCATTTAACACCCTTTTCACCGTGGTTCTGCTTAACCCCATCTGAAGGGCCAACAGTTTCTGCTTACGTTTGGGATTTCTTTGAATTCGTGCCTTCATAGCTTTTATCACTGCTGGAGTCCTAACAGACCGAGGGCGACCACTTCTTGACCTGTAATCTACACTAGAGTCTTCATTGTATCGTTTAATGGTACGATAAACGAATCTTTTGGTAATATTCAAATTTTTCAGTATGTTAAAAATTTGAATTAGCGCGTAACCGCAACGATGCAACGCAATAACTGCAACACAGTCTTCTTTAAGCGTCCACTCCATATTTAAAAATGAGTAAAATTCTAAAAGTTATACATTTTTATTTTCATGAACAATTCGAAATTCGAATTCAATAAACTTTTTTGTGGCCAGCATTCTAAAAGAAAAGTTTTTACTGTGTAACAATACTTATGACCTGACTAGGTATTATGATGGGAAAATCAGTTTATCCGTGCAGAGGCGGAGAAAGAAGTCTAACCCCTGCGGCCGGGGTCGGCCTGTCGTAAAAGCCGACAAAACAACCCACTCTAGCTACGTGGTAGGGCCTTAAGCCCGTCTTGGATGTCGACCACCCTTGGTCTTAAGTATGCCGCCATAATAACCTTGTATTGTGTTCCGGCATTAGTGATCCAAGTTCCTGTACCCTTGTGCGACAGCAGCGTGTTCGCGATGCCACTGGCGTTGCAAACATCCATAGGCGATGGTAACTGCTAAATTCTAAGCGGGCCGTCAGCCTGTCTGCTGTCCTACAGCAATAAAAAAAAAACAAAAATCAGTTGAAAATCTAGGTGCTTACACAAAACTTTTTCTCTGTGCAGGGGCGGAGTAAGAATACTAACCCCTGCGGTTGGGGTCGGCCTGTCGTAAAAGGCAACAAAATAACCCTAACTACATGGTAGGATCCGTAGCCCGTCTGGAACGCAACCCCTGGTGTATAAGTATGCCGCCATAATAACCTTGTCTTGTGTTCCGGTATTAGTGACCAAGGTTCCTGTTCTTGTGTCCATGGGATAGCAGCGTGTACGCAGCGCCCCTGGCGTCGTACATTTAAAGCCGACGGTAACTACTTACTATTAAGTGGATCATCAGCCTGTCCGCTCTTCCTCAGATAAAAAAAGAAATGATCATGAATTGATCCTGTGATCCTCCATATAAGGCCTAGAGTAAACCGGGGTTTTCATTGGTACGTTGTTGCGATCGCCGCTAGCCAATAACACAAAACCATCTGACGTAGGGTAAGGACTTTGAGGGCGATATATGGTAACTACCCCTCAGAGTCTGGCGTGGTGGTCTAATGCAATTATCCTACCGAAAAGTTAAATTACAACCCTATAGCTAAGTAGTTGGGCCCTAAGCCTGTCTGAATGGTCACTGGTCTCTAAATAAATGACAGGTGACAGCGTATTTGTAGTGCCTGTGGCGTTGCAGACATTCATATGCAACGGTACCGGTTTACTATTAAGTGGCCGTCAACCCGTCTGCTGTTCTAAAGTAATAAAAACTTTTTTTTTTTAATCTTTATGTAGGTTTTAGTAGATGTGCCGTGTACGACTGACCGGGTGTCGATGAATGAGGACGAAAACAACATATTCCGACCGGACAGGGTCAAGGAGAGGCTTAAAATACCAGAAATGCAATCGCAGCTTTTGACGTGAGTTATTCTAAGACTTGAAAGCTTTCATCCATGAAGGGACGGAGAAAGAATACTGACCTCTGCGGCTGGGGTCGGCCGTCTTAAAAGGCGAGTAAACAACCCGATAAAGCTACCTAGTTACTACTAGGCTGGATGGCAAACACTATAATAACCTTGTGTTCCGGCATTATTGACCAGCTATACTCCGGACGCCGAGCAGGAAGAATTTCGTCCATTGACCTGTTATTATCTGTCTCTGCCACTCCCGCGTAAATATAATGCCGCTTTGCTCGCACAGAGCAATGACCGACGGTGGTCATTGCTCTATGCGAGCAAAGCGGCATTATATTTACGCGACGACTGATATGTGTTTACGACTACTTACATTTTTTTTTAATGCTGTAGGACAGCAGACAGGCTGACGGCCCGCTTAGAATTTAGCAGTTACCGTTGCCTATGGGTGTTTGCAATGCCAGTGGCATCGAGAACACACTGCTGACCCATAAGGGTACAGGAATTTGGGTCACTAATGCACAAGGTTATTATGGCGGCATACAAGGTGGTCACCATCCAGACGGGCTTGAGGCCCTACCACGTAGCTAGGGTGGGTTGTTTTGTCGGCTTTTACGACAGGCTGATCCCGACCGCAGAGGTTAGTATTCTTTCTCCGCCTCTGCACGGATAAAATATATAAGTATATAATTATTACTTGTGTCTTAATTAAGGTATTGTATTGTATAAATTAAATTTTGTAATAAATGAATGACCCAGACTCGGGGCGTGAATTGAATCCCTGATCCCCGCAGGTGTTACAACGTGCCATGGAGCTAACAAGGAATCTTGTTAACTCAAAAACCTGTTAGGAGGAGGGTCTCTTCGGCCATTATTTGGTTAGGACCCAAAACTTTAAATTCTTGATTGGTAGTAAGGTAGATGCGAGTATTTAAAACAGGGACGATGGTGGTCTAAACCACCCACCCCCAATTCAATATTGAACGGTCCTTTTTTGCCTACGAGTTAGCAGATTAGCTTACATATATTTAACCTTTTTCGCCTCCTTAAAATACTGATATGGATATTTTTCTTATTGAACTGCACAACCTAGTACAAGACTTATTAACATATACTATATGACGTAATATTATATGATGATCTATTGAGTGGCCGTCGCGCCACAGGAGTCATCATATACTATTGTGTATGACGACCCATGTGGCGCGACGGCATTCTCACTTCTCAATGCTTGCGGGCTTGCTACTAGATGCTTATGTATATATATTTACAAAAGTAAAGTAAGTATATACGAAGTGTATCAGTTGTCTGATACACATAACACAACGCTGTATTGCTAAATGGCGCTAAAATATTACTACTTAGAACTAAACGGCGTTGTATTCACATTCAGTCCAGAATAGGTCCATATCAGCCTGCCTCAGCCAGCCTGCAAACCCTCACTGGTGCGGAACCATTATTTTTAAGAGATCGACAGAGATAAACATATATTTCGGCTTGCGGTCAAAATTGTAGGTATTGTGCATTATTTGCCGCAGCTAAAGTGTTAAAAAGTGCGATATATGTTTTTTTTTTCGTACAGAAACGCTCTTCGTCTGGTCAAAGTGGGAGGTACAGTTGTATATTCCACGTGTTCCCTGAGTCCAATACAAAACGATGGCGTTGTACATTCGGCGCTCAAAAATGCCTTCGAAATGCACTCTGTTGTTGCTACTATCAAGTGAGTAATATTTATATTATACTAACTGACCCGATAAACGTTTGCCATATAAATTAAATAAAATTAAATTTATTAAATTAGTTTTTGACAGGATTCTCTTAAAAATATATTCTTAGTGAGCGAGCGTCTACATCTTGAAATAGGTAACCATTCTAAATTTCAAGTCAGCCGGGTGTATAGTTTTAGAGATCTCGTGGTGAGTGGTATTTCACTTATAGATGTGTATATATATATGTGTATATATATATATATATATATATATATATATATATATATATATATATATATATATATACATATATACATATATACACTGCTGCAGCAGTGTCTGCAGATGCAGCTTCTCCAACGATTTTAATGCTATGCAATATTTGTCTCGCCTTAAATTTATTGATTCAACCTTCCGATGCTTGGAATCCTCCATTTGTACATTCACTCACCACCACAACTACCACCAGGTTCTTTAAAATGTACGTAAAGACGCTTCTCCCGGTCCATTGGACCACTAAGGGGTACCCTTTTTTGGTTGTGGTCTTCGATCCATAATGATAACGCCACTTCCATTTTTGCTATTACTGGATCACGAACAATTTTCGCTGACAGTTGAAGCTACTGACGACCTTATTTTATCTTCGGATTTTTTTTATCGATCGTACAGTTGGTTCGTTGACTTTAAATGAGCGTGATATGGATGCAAACTACTCTCAAAGGCGTAAACGATTAAGCATTTCTATTTGCACTCTATGCGGTAATACAGATTTTTTTCGCATCTTAACTCGTTTTTCATTTGTTATTGTCGACATAAAAATTAGGAAGACAACGGTAGAGACGTATTAGTATTACTCGATCACAATTTTTGTAACGAATGCAAAGATGAAACAATAAAACACGCAAAGCGGCTCTTACCAAAGGACGGAACGTCTATTATGTGGCAGCATTTAAAAATATACTTTATGAACTGAGTAATAAGGTTGCTTTCATTCTGTTTGTTTATATTCTCAAAAACACCGACCGCGGCGAAGGTGGCTTTTGTCAAAGGCCGAACCAACAGCGACAAGACAGCGGCGATATCATTTAACAATATACTTTAGGCATAATTGTAATAAGGTCTATTTTACTTTTTTACTAACCCATTTAACGACTAGTTTACAAAACAGAATATTGAATTGAATACCTATTAGTATCCTTTTTATTGATATGAATGTACCGATGCACCGATAATAATAGGATAATAAGGGAATAGGAATTGGGTCGCATTTTTTAAATCCGCCAATAGTGAACACGCGAATGAAGGAAGCGCGATTAGGTAGCTTTTACTGTATGAGAAGACCCCCCCTTCATCTCTATATTTCACGTGGTAATTTATAAATACGGTTATAAATCATTTTTTAAAAGCAGAAAGTTAAATAAAAAAGTTTTGCCTTTCTTAATTTGTCTTTATTAATTCAGCGCTAAATGCTGCGCGCCATTTTTTAATAAAGCTCGAAAAAGCGCGAGATTTCCTTTAGAGGAGATTGACAACGGGACGAAAACCTAAGTCCCACCCCCTCCTCCCTGTAACCAAGCACGGTATTTTGAAGACTTACTTCCTCTCTAAAAAGGTCACGTAGTGTGGGTACTTTCCGTAAGCTGTATAAACAATAGGCGAAGGTCGACTCAGTAACAAAACCGTGTTCAAACAAAAGAGAGACGTATGTCGGCATACTAATGACGGATTTCAAGAGTCAGCTTTTTCCAGGGACCTAACAATGTCAATGGCGGGCTTGAGCAGCACCATGCTATTAGGGTCCGGTTCGACAGCGCCCAAATATGGACAACTGGTGACACCATCTGTCGGAGCAAATTTTGGACCATCCTACATTTCGAAGCTTGTTAGAGTTAAATAAATATTGTTATGTAAATAATGTGAATCTGAGTTTTATTAATTATTTTATTAATACAGATTCATTAGGAACTGGAACCTGGTCAATTGTGTCGGAACACAAGGTTTAGCGCCATAGAGACCAGGGGTGGTTGTTATCCAGACGGACTTGGTGCCCTACCCCCCTTTTTTATTGCTGTGGTACAGCAGACAGGCTGGCCAAATTAGAATTTAGCAGTTACCGTCACCTATGGGTGTTTGCAACGCGTGTGTAGTATCTGCAACACGCTACTGTCCTATAAGGGTACAGGAACTTGGGTCACTAATGCCGGAACACAACACAAAGTTATTATGGCGGCATACTTAAGACCAAAGGTGGTCGTCATCCAGACGGGCTTGGGGCCCTACCACGTAGCTAGGGTGGGTTGTTTTGTCGCCTTTTACGACAGGCCGACCCCGGCCGCAGAGGTTAGTATTCTTACTCCGCCCCTTCATGGATAAAATGCATAAAATGTCTCATAAAGAGCGTATGACAACGTATTTTTCACGGCCAGTATAATAAATCTTACCATATACTTTTATATAGTTAGTTATTTATGAATATATCCTATATCTTTAAACGAGCAATTCTTGTATATATATATATATTGTATACATATATAATTGGAATCTCGGAATCGGCTCCAACAATTTTCATGAAATTTGGTATACGGGGGGTTTCGGGGGCGATAAATCGATCTAGCTAGGAATCATTTCTAGAAAATGTCATTTTATTCGCTTTTTTTTATTGTAAGAAAAATAACAAAAAGGTGACTCTTCCTGACATCTATCGGCGAATAATAATACTATTTTTTTAAAATTGCTTTAACGACACAACAACACTAAAGCTATTCCAGCAGATGGCGTTGTTAAGTAATACGAAGTCAATGAGTGTTTGCTTTGAGGTTAGACTAAGAAAATCAATTGTTAATTTCGAAAAAACACAATTTATAAAAAAAAATACCGAGCAAAGCTCGGTCATCCAGCTGGTGTTAGTTATTATAAGATAAATTTAAACTGAATCATGTATATCTTCTTTACCTACCTACATAGTTATAATTATATGCTGCATGTTTATAATACATTGTCTGTCATTTAAAAAAAGAAACCGCTAGTTTTTTTTTTATGTAATTAGGTATAATGGATTAAATGCGGTAAAGATTATTATAAAATGACCTTTGTTTAGATCCGATAGCCATTATACGCGGATGCGAGCGGAGTATTACTACTAAGCAGAAATAAACATTTAAAATAAACAATTTAAATATTTATTTCCCTCAAAACTTATAAGAAGCTGATTTCAAAGCTAAAATTTAAAAGAAGACACATTTCTGTAACATTGAATTGAATTAATAATAAAACAATCATTTTCTTCATTTATTAAAATAAATAGTATTTGAAAGCCACTTTTATTATAAGTACATATTTGTTGTAAAATATAACACGATATACATAGAAATATTATATAGTCGTTAAAATATTTTTAAGATTACTCACATTATGTCACTCTGACCCTTTCACATAACTTGTAAGACCAGTGTCAGGGTTTCACATCAGCCATCTAATAGCCAAGCAGGTTCTGTTCCAAAACCTCGATCAAACTACCAAATATCGGGTAGATACATAGACACTAAACCACAGACGCTTAGATAGTATTTTAAATAACATAAAAAGCGTTATATTTTATTTTTTCTATTAATACGTTTGTGTTAATATCTTAATTAAAGGCTTAGTTCATAAATAAAAAATAGTAGTAGGCAAAACACGCATTTAAAATTGTTATGCCAATAAATTAAAATACTCGGAAACATTCTGTATAGTATAAACATCTAGTTTCACTTGTGAAAGAACGTAAACCATAGACAACGTAGATCGCAGGAGCCCGAGCTTTAAAGTATAATATATAATCTATGAATGCTATGAAGATTAAACCACATAGACAATGGGAATTAACTTTCTTTGTAACGTAATACAATTATGGGTGTGCGAATATTCGAATCGAATACTCAAATAGTTCTAATTATTCGAATAATTGAAACAAAAGTTGATAGACTATTTCGATGAAAAAGTTACCTTTTTTCATTCTATTGAATCATTCGAATGATTTTAATATTTATTGTCAAAGAGTGAAAATGACTTTCAAATAATTATTTTAATTTTATACGATCAAATAATTCAACTTGTACTTCGAAGTAAATTAGTTTATCAACAGAAAACAATTGTTTCAATTATACGAACTATTCGATTTGATTCAATGCTAATATACCTATAAATTACTCATATCTTTTCACGAAAATATATTGTTCTACTGCTAGGGGCGCTGTTTTGTACTTATGTGTACGTTAAATATACGAGAAGGTTTAAATAACAATACGGAATTTTAATCATACTCAGCTACGGCTTCACAAATAAAGGCTTTATGATATACTATATCTTCTAGTTATCTATTAATTTTCTCTTAGTAACAATATATTTCTTTTAGATAAAAGGTAAATGTATATTAATAAATAAATATATTTCGTAAAACATTTATTAGCTGACGGCAGTGCAGTCTTTTATCGTAAACAGTAAACGCAATGATAAAAACATAAGTACATCCTCTTAAGTTTTTTAATATAAAGCGGTTAACAATAAGCACTAACATTTAAAGCTTAAAAATGGACACCTCCAAGGAATAAAGCAACTTTTAAAGAAAAAATGTCGATATATATACTAAACTACTATTTTTAATGAAATTTACAGATTGAGTTTTTTTATTGCTGTAGCTGTTACGGTAGACAGGATGACGGCCCATTTAATAGTAAGCAGTAACCGTCGCCTATGGATGTTTGCGACGCCAGGGTCACCGTTAACACGTACAGCCGCTGCCGTCCGCGTAGGGCAACTGGAACCTAGGTGGTTTGGCTTAGAACCCTACCTAGCAAAGAGTACATAATTCCATTATAGTTAGTTAAAACTGCATAATTTTATAAGTGGTTGAGTCCTTTGAAAACAGAAAATACCTAAAATTACAATGGCCTCATTCCTTGCAGCTGTCGAAATAGGAGTTGATAATAAAAAAAAATATTCTTAATCAACTCTCGCATCTGCGATATATCAACAAATAATAACAAATACAGTTAATTTAATTTTCATATTGCCTTCAATATAGTTAAATGCCGATTTTATAATAGATATCAAAATATAAAATCTAGTTGGCTAGAAGATTACCCTCCATTTCATTCCAGTCGCCGAAATTACACAAAATCCTATTTGATAATAATAGGTCTACCGGAAAGTTCTGTAGTAACTGTAATAACAAGTTTCGACACGTAAGCACAAGTTTATTTGGAGCATGTTCGGTTTTATATTTTTATCGTTTAATGTATACACACTGACGTAGTAAATTGACTATAATATAGTTAATTCACATTAGTCTTAGTGTAAAACGATAGTGTAACCAGGGCTACCTACTGATAAAATTCATCTACGCCACTGTACGAATGTCAACAAAGGAGAAATGTTTGGTGAAGGTACAGTTTCTGATAGAACATGCAGAAGATGGTACAAAAAATTTTA
Organism: Malacosoma neustria; assembly: GCA_963693495.1. Lineage (NCBI taxonomy): Eukaryota > Metazoa > Arthropoda > Insecta > Lepidoptera > Lasiocampidae > Malacosoma > Malacosoma neustria. The sequence goes on from OY856387.1 coordinate 4,224,397, forward strand.
AACAGGTGATTTCAAACTTTCTGATAAGCCACGTTCTGGGCGACCATCTTTCGTCGACGACGATGTTTTTAAGGCGATGTTGGAGCAAGATACTTTTCTGATAACATCGGTGATAGCAGAAAGGTAAGCCTTTCTGCTATCACCGATGTTATCAGAAAAGTATCTTCAGCTATCTTCTATTCAGCTCAGCAAACCATTTCAGACCATATTCGGAAGATAGGATTGATGTGAAAATATTCAAGATGGTGCCACATGAATTTTCTTTTATTCCAAAAACGGATAGTACTCTTTATTAGCCTTGAACAAAAAATATAAAGAACTTAAATTAACTTAAAATATACTTTTGGTTATAATTGAGTTCAAAAGTATGAGTTTTCTCTGACTAGCAAACTAGAAACTGGGGCATGTATTAGGAGTTGTTGAAAGGTAACTCGCACTGATTGGAGTAAAAACAAAAGAAACAAATACCTTAAATGAATTAAGTTCGAATGATTTTGACAACAATGTCTAAGAAGCGTTTCTTTTATTTTCAATTTCATCTGACCGTACAGTTAAAAAATCAACTTAAATTTTATTTTAAATAAATACAGTCTTTTATATATGTGTTCTTTCAGTCTTGTTTAACGGCTTTGTTTCGATATCGTTCCTTGGTTCTTCAACCTTATTCCAGGGTTGCTCCTCACCAGACCCGAATATGCTGTACACCACAATTTCTATGATGTATAATCCTATTGTCACGAAGAAAATTATACGCCATGCTGATATTGTTTGCTGTAAAAAAACATGGTTTTAAATATGTATTAAAATTATAAATAAATATATTAATACAAATTACACAGCGCCACTTTTTCTCCGTGCAGAGGCCGCAAGAATACTAACCTCTGCGGCCGGGACGTGTCGTGAAAGGTGGCAGTCGCAAAACAACCCTAGCTACGTAGTAGGGCCCGGCCCAAGCCCGTCTGGATGGTAACCAACCCTGGTGTATAAGTATGCCGCCATAATAACATTGTGTTGTGTTCCGGCATTAGTGATCCAGGTTCCTGTATCCCTATGGGACTGCAGCGTGTTCGCGGTGCCGCAAATATTAAGTGGGCCGTCAGCCTGTCTGCGGTTCCACAGCAATTAAAAAATCTATTCCCAAAGTAAGCAACAGAGCGCTTGTATTATGGGTACTAGACAACTGATATACTACATAAATACTTTTTTATTTGTAAATTAATACTTATTAAACATAAACGCCCTGAATCGGGATGGGAAATAAAACCTTGACTTCCGCAAGCGTTCAGTCGTTTACCTAAGTTCATTGTTGAATATTTGTGAGATATTTTCAAATTTTGCAAAGGTGTTAAAGTTTTAATTTATAATAATATAAAAACGAGTTCTCGAGCTTTAGCAAATAAAGTCATAATTTAAATAACAACATTATTTATTTGAGTATTATCTATAATTTAGATACAAACCAGAAACATCGAGTGTATTAATAAAAAAAAAACTGCTACTATGGAAATTCAGGTAAGAGTTTAATTTTCACTTTTACATAATACCAGAAAAATCTAAATGTTTTACTTATATGAAAATTAATGAATGATTAATATTTACATTTCCGTGTGTAAGCACACCTACGAAGATAGGTACGACAATTCCAGGGATCGTAGCCACGGTGTTCGTCATTGCCATCAATGTGCCTGGAATGAAAGGATTAGTATTAAAGTCTGCTTGAAGGACCAAAAATAACATTAACATTGTTAAAAACAAATAATTAGCATTTAAGATATACTTTCATTTCTGTAATTTTTAATGACATACTAACAAATGAAAATAGAATATTATGTATGTGTATTATTTATTATTATATGTATTAGTGTATATTAATAATCCACATGACCTAGATCTCAAGATAACTAGTCTCGAATCCTAAATGTAATAGGTGGTCTGAAAGGAATCGCTTTCGGTGATAAGGCCTATTGTTTAGCTTAATTTATTTAGTTTTATTTTCCCTAGATGATAAAGAAAGAAAAAAAATTATTTATTTAGGACAAGTACATAACAAACACATTAAAAACATAAAGAAAATAGATACAAGGATTATACAGTCCTAAAATTGGACCTATTTCAGCATAATGCTGGTTTTTATACAAAAACCAGCGCTGTTCTTCCAATAGGCCCGAAGAGAGATGTCACGGACATCGACATATACTAAAGAGAATCTAATGCCCTACTTGATAATTCTTAAAAAACGTCAACAATCACGAACAGAATGAAAAAACTTCTATAATATTGCGGCAAACTAACACTACACAAAATGATACATTACTACAACAATACATAAGTAGTTTTAAGTTGTTCGAATTGTGTTTTAATTTAACTTACCAGCAAAATTAGGTGCGATATCAATATGGTTGGACAAAAATCCGCAGAACATGCCGCCGATACAAGTCACGCCGATCGCCATCAGCGCCACCGCGGCTCCGCGATTGCATCCGATGTAGCATAAAGACAACAGGCAAATTGCCGGCACTAATGACGCTGTAAGTAAAATTGTACTTATATAGTTTGACTACTGCTTTAATCAAGAAATGAGAGTATGTGCGTTATATAATACATTTCTATAGTCTCTATTCTTTAGTGTCTATAGTTTCTATTTCTAATTATGTAATTATTATTATTATGAAACGGTTTTCAAGAACGTTCATGTTGCGTACTCTCAGGATCTGGAATGAGCTTCCGGCTGAGGTTTTCTCAGCGCGGTACGATATGGGGTTCTTCAAAAATGGCGTTATTACATTTCTTCGAGGCCGGCAGCGCGTTAGTAATGCCTCTGGTGTTGGAAACGTCCATAGGCGACGGTGACCACCTAGCAGGGTGGGCCGTTTGCTTGTCTGCTGAACTCTAGCTATAAAAAAATGTGTATAATAATGGACAAATATAGTAGAAAGAGATCTAAGAAAAGTGAATAGATGGTGGGACTTTATAGCTAAATAATATTACAGTGAATCGGCGATAGTTAAATAAGTCAAATATGTTTGACAGTTGATTTCGAATTCAAAATGGCTTCCCACAAGCTTTCTCCGTTCAGGGGCGGAGTAAGAATACTAACCCCTACGGCCGGGGTCAGTCTATCGTAAAAGGCGACAAAACAATAGGGCCTCAAGCCCTTCTAGATGGCGACCACGCCTGGTGTATAAGTATACCGCCATAATAAATTCGTGTTGTGTTCCAGCATTGATGTCCCAGGTCCCAGCGTCTTCGCGGTGCCCCTAGCGTTGCAAACATCCTTAGGCAACGGTAACTGCTTACTATTAGGTGGGCTGTCAGCCTGTCTGCTTCAGCGTCCAGCTGTTCCTCAGTAATTAAAATAAAATGGCTGTGCAAAAATATAAAGTAATTTTATATACAGGTGTAAGTATAGTGACTTAACATGCAAAGGTCTGAATATGATATTGCGTCAAAAGAAATGCTGTGAATTATTTACCAAACAATGTTCCAATTTTTCTCGCAGTAGTAGTGGTAATGAGTTCCTTCGCTCGAAGCCAATCCAAAGTCCTGCTGAGGGCGATGCTGAAGATCCACAAAGACAAGAATGGAAGGGCCGTTGTCACAGCGTTCTGCAAGACATTACAAATATATTTCGAACATGTTTCTCCAATAATTATAACGGCCAACAGGAATCACACTCGAAACGAAAACAAACAGGCCTATGTTCTCCTGACTGCCTGTGTCCCTGCAACTGATAAAGCTAATTGTATTGGAAATAGTACATTACTTATGGCTCATAATGTGATCATTAAGATAAGAAAGAAACGTGCTTTTCCGAATATTAGCCGAAGTAATGGCCTATAAAAAATACTAATCAACAGCTAACCATTCCAACATTTTACGACATTAATAAAGTAAACACAGGCTTGGTTTCCTATAAATGTTTTTAATGTATGTATATAAACTAACTATTACGCTTTCGCATAAGCATACCGCATTGGAGATTTTCTTCAGAGGTTTAAATGGTGCTTTAAAACTATTGAACTACAATAATCAACCTCATCGAAAAAGGATAAAAAACATTTGATAGGATATTGTTTAATTTTTATTGTTCCTGAGTATTAAAAACAAAATGCGAAGGAAGCTAACCCCTAGCCTAGCCTAGCTTTAAATACCTGTATGCTAGCATATTTAAAAATGTATAATATAAATATGTCATAGGCAAAAATCTAAATAGTGAAACTATTACTGAAATGCTATTGATAAATAACATACATTCGGCCAAGAAGACTATTAACAAAATATAAAAGTATTTTGTTTCGAGTGAGGCTCGCACCTGAAACGATTGAACCAAACCACGGCCCGGCGAAGGCATGGTTAGACATTTGTAAAATCTCAATATAACATAAATTAAGATAAAGCTAATAATCACTCTAGTTAATTTATACCTCAGTCATGTTGAATTTGAGGACTTGCTTCATGTAGAACGGCAGTTCAATGAGCAACATGTACCAGCCCCAGTTGGAGCAGATGTGGGAAATTAATATAGCCAAGAAAGCTGGTGATGTCAGTACAGCACGCCATGGTACTGGTAATTTCTGAAAGTTAAAAACAATGTTAGCGCTTCCAGCGATTACTCTGTCAGTCCCATGGGAAAGCCGATACCTATCATATGGGTCTCATCTAAATATCAGTTGTAGACTAGGAACTAGATTTTACCAAAACATAGTACCTGCATAAATATTAATAAAAAAATAATCTTTCATTTGTTTGAGATATTTACGCTGCCTTAAAACAATGTCCTCTCTCTACTAATACCGATCTACTATTCCGTTTATTAAAATCGAATCCAATATCATGTAAAATTTTATGTAGTGTAGTTACGTTTAAAATCAGGATATCTTCATCAGCTTCACAAAGTGCCATAATTTTATTGAATGTCGGGTAGTCGTTATTTAAATATATTGAGTGAACTTTTCTTCTTATTGCACATTTGTATAATTCATCTAATTTATCAATCATGGACAGCCGAGCTCTTTTTTTGACTGGGAATTTTAATGTGCTAGTTTCTTTTTGTTCCCGAATAATTTTATAAACTTTATTTTCAGAGACAGCGCATGCACTTGTTGTTTTTAATACTATGTTCTCCATAGTCACATTTAAATTACCCATTTTAAAGTACCTATAAACATTGTAAATTACTCGTGTTTATCCACTACGAATAATAATTATCGTGCCACTTCTATTTTTACGAATGGGCGAGGTATTCATTTTAAAAGGTTTTTTTACTATTTTATTTAGCTAACGCATAAAAGACACAATCGTTCTGAACGATGATCTGCTGTCACTGTGCTTATCAATTTGTTGTGGCCTGATTGGTTGGGGGTGGGGCTAGGCTGGCGGACAACGATGACACTATTTTCTTAACACGAATGGACTATACAATATATATTTCTCAACATAGATTATCATCCCATAATAATAATATTCGAAACGTCAATAATGCTTAAAAATCCCCAACCGGTTTTTATGAGTTTGAGTCACTCAAACCGGCTACAAATTAATCTGAAATAAATATAAGTAAAATAGTAATAAAATTATTGAATTACCTTATGTCCACCAGAATGGTCATCAGCGTTACCTCCTAAAGAAGTGACTATCATGTTCCTTTCTTCGATACTAATCCATGGCTGAGTCCGTGGAGAGTCTTGTACCAGAATCACCCATAATAGGCACCAAATGTTCGACAAACCGCCCATCACATAGAACACGCTCTCCCAACCTTAAATTAATATTTCAATAAATATTAAAAAAAAAAACCATTACTATTTAACAACGCCATTTTGCCGTCAGCCAATCGTTGTCCACTGTTGGTCGTAGATTAGTCGATGTCTTCGTTTCGAATTTTATTCATAAGAGAAACACCAACATGCTTGCATGCAACGTGACTTGAAATTTGTTGACCAGGCACGCTGCAACGTCTCGCCCAGAAGTAAACGACATAACAAATGTTTTTCAAATAAAACTGATAACAAAGTAAGCAAAACTTTTCTTGAAAGGTCTTGCCATTGTACTTATATCGTTTTTGAAGTGAAAACTTCTCTATTAGCGTTGTGCACTTGTTTTGTGATGGGTAAAAAATATTAAATTCGCGTCAGGTCGCGTGTCCTGGTCGTAAGAAATCGTAAGACGTAAGACGGAGTTTTGCTCCAGTAATACCAACCTTATGACTTAACCTTAATGACTTAAGGTTTATTTTATAATGTAACTTTTAAATTATTGCAGTCCATTACTTATACCTATCTATTCGAATTACGACTTTATTACAATGAAATACAGGAGTGTTTTGTAGTGAAAATTTCTTTAGGCACGTTGAGCGCTTTTTGGGTGAACAATTTTTGGTTTGTAAAGAAGTGTTAATGACCAATTTAAACTTTAATCCTTGATCATAAATACTTCTCTAAAAACCGAAAATAATAATATAATAGCTTGACGATACAATTCACAAGTTACTTAGTTTTCACTTCTATCGGCAGTCCCCAAAGACTGCCCCGCATGTTTTTTTTAAAAGCAGTATATCTTTACAAACTCCCCCTGGTAACAGACATACCACAGACATTATAATATAATACATGCCTGCTATACTTATCTAGATATATTACCGGATTGTATTATATTCGATACACGCAAAAAAATACAAAATTTTCCTACACTAGTCATGTACGTAGCATAATCAAATGACAAAATTCAAATCGGTCGAGAAAAACTGTGAATCTTCTCACTACCACGAACTATAATTTAACTTATTTCTTGTTTTTTAAGAAACTTGGACTAATTCAGCTATAACACTAAACCTAACGATATCATATGTAAACCAAATTACCACAGCCGATCAAGTGATGAAGTGACCTGTCTTTAAAATATTATATTTATTACTAAGAGTAAGTCATTAATCAAAATTTGACACAACATTTAATTACATGTTCAATATATTTTTCCATAAAAATAGCAAAATCTCTCTCACTCTGTGATGATATGTTTAGTTAACACTAATATAATATAAATATTCTTGATATAAATCTATCTTACCAAGATTAGCAGTAAGCACTCCGGCCATCAACATTGAAATTACAGTTCCCAATGATGTTCCCGCGTAGACTAACGCCGCCATTACGCTTCTTTCAGCCGGTGGCGCCCATTTTGAAAGGAGTACGTGCATAGCCGGGAATGTGACGCCCTTAAAACAAATAGCTTCATTAACACTCAAAAAACATTTTTGCAGGTTCAATATGGACTTTAAGTTGAGGCGCTTTACATAATTCGGATCTAATCTCCTTCTCCTGCCCTTATCCCGCATAATATGAAGTCGGCACATGTTCTCTTCTTCCACTCTGTTAGCCGACATTTGAACATTCACACCCTTTTTTACCATATCATATTTTACGCAATCCACCCATCTTTTATTTGCTCTACCCCTCCTGTATTCGGTATCAGTCAACATGTAAGCATATTAAGCATAAGGTAGGTTAAAGGTACGCGTCCATTGGCCCGCGCCGGACGCACCGCACGCACGGTACGCAACGGATTGAACGGATTTGCCGATCATAAATGCTGGCGTTCGGTGCGGGCGGCGCGGATAGTGGACGCAGCACTATGTGAAATCATACAAAGCAAAAAAAAGCAATGGACGCGTACCTTAAAACCACCTGCAAACTCTTTGTTGGTACTTAGAGGTCAAGGGTTCAATTCACACGATAGCAGGTACAGAACGTGAAGGAAAATATCGTGAGGAAAGCTGCATACAGAGATCGCCGGTAATCCGCCATTCTTTGGACAAGCGTGGTGTATATCCCCCATCCCATCCCCCCTTTCCAGCCCCGGCCGGAGCTCAACAGTGCATCGGTATAGGCTATTTTAAATCATATAATATAATTTGCGTAGGAAATGGAAGTTTCTCCGAGAGGCATCAACGAAAAGTCCATGACGACACACAAAATCAGATGTACCTGGATATATGAATAAAAAAGGATGACGCTACAAGAAACTACATATTTTTTTCCAAGGGCAAATATTTAGACACTACACCGCTCGGGATACGCAACGAAGTGTGGGATTTCCCGTACAATGCGCTCGTATATACCTATATCTATCTCTTAGCTAGAATGCACGTCGCTGGTATACCCACTAAAACCACTGCGGTATTATTCGTTTGGAGCACTGAGGCCACGGTAATTGCTGTGATTCAGACCGCATCTTCGACTGGTCGACGCATAGGCTATAAGTATTGTTAACCGTCTATAAAATATTTTGCTTAATTGACGCTACATTGAAAAACGTGATTAATTTGAACCTCATCTCCAACCTTGCAACTTGTTACAATTTACACATAATTTCGTCATAAGTTATAAATAAGCGGTTCACGTATGTTTCAACATAAAACAAGGAAATTATTGTTAACAAAACTATTGTTAGACACAAGATTTTATGAAAACCTTTTAACACTGTAACACAACTAATAAAGGCCTCTAGTGGAGTTGTAAATTTGTCTCCTCCGAGCCATTCACCTCGAGTTTTTCAATTTTATCACCCGGCTTGTTAACCCCTTTCATCCTTCTTCCATTCTTCAGCAGACAGGCTGACGACCCACTTAATACCGTTGCTGTCACCTATCAATATTTGAGACGCTAGGAGCGAACACGCTGCTGTCCGCATACGGGTATTGGAATCTGGGTCATTAATGTTGAAACACCACACAAGATATATAAACCAGGGGTCATCCATACGGGCATGGGCCCCTACCACATAGCAAGTTTCCTCAAAAGGGATTATCTCTAGTCTAAGAATTCGGATATTCATCCATAGATTTTCATATTTACAAGTACTTAATTTATGTGTATCGATTATATAATCTACACATCTTTACAAATAAATTAAATTGGAGTGTCTGTTTGTAATATTAAAAACCACTTTTTACTAAGTGCATTTGGATGTATACACGGTACATATACCAAAACAACATTTTTTTCAATTTTTGTCTGTCTGTCTGTTTGTTCCGGCTAATCACTGAAACGGCTCGACCGATTTTGACAGACTTTCACTGGCTGATAGCTGATGTAACAAGGAGTAACTATTTTTACTTAGGCTGGACTTTGTAGGTGCGAACGCGTATTCTGGAGGCGCTTGGTGTAACAGTTGCATTCGATAACACTGTTTGTATATTTCATTTATTTATATTTTATGGTTTATAGTGTTTGTAATCCAAAATAAACCATAAGATATAAGCAAAAAATGCTGCCCAAAGTCACTATTCCACGCGGACGGAGATGCGGGCACAGCTAGTTTATACTTATATTGACGAAATGAATTACAAATCAAATTGTTACATTGTGTTAATCAAAGCTGAAATTCTGGTAATTTTTTGTATTAACTGAAACTGTAAGCCCCGAAAGGAAGAACCAAACGGCCGCTTTCTTTTGCCGTGTTACTAGCAAAAGGATTTAATCTGTTACTTAGCTAATTGCTTAGCTACCAGTTTCAAGGAAAGTGACGGCGGAGCTCTATAATTAGTCCTAAGATACTAGTATGAGGCCATATGAATCATTCCATTGTCTTAATTGTAGAGAAAGAACAGAATAAAACATCTAGCATCTACATCGTCAACATGTGACAGAGTAAAGACATCGCGATTCATGGAATTGGTTACTCGTTGGATTTGGCTTAAACAATAAAGGGTCTTTATATCGTGTGGTCTATAACGGAGGGAGTAATGATTTATCTATCCACAATACTATTTACTGACTAGGTACTAATACCACTCTTTCAAAGTGTCTTAAAATTGACCGACAGCTCTACAGCTTAGTCTTTACAACCTTGATGTCTTTTATAATCTATTCCATATTTTAAAATATATAGACCATCCAAATTTGAATCCAATCTTCTTCTTCTCTGTCGGTATCACTCTTGACAGAGTGTTGATGGTCATCACTTCCGGTGTTGGTGGCAAGCTTCACAACACGCCGCCACTCCTCTCTGATGGCCGTCTTCATTCATGTAGTGATGATGAGCCATTTACTGCCGCTTTTATCTGGTCAGTCCACCTCATAGGCGATCTTCCTCGTAGCCTGGTACCCTCAACCTTTCCCTGGACCATAAGTCGCTCAATAGCCACCTTCCCTCGACGGCATACGTAACCAAAAAAAGGTGAGTATACGAGACTGTACCAAAGATGATAAACGCTACTTGATGCCGAGTTCTCGAAGTATAGACACGTAGGTACGGAATTCAGTCCACGATACTCCGAGCATTCTCCTCCATCACCACATCTCTAGGACGTCTATCTTCTTCTTCTCCACTTACCGCAGGGTCCATGTTTCTGCGGCGTACAAGAATATGGGGAATACAAGTGGCTTTGTGGCTCTATATGTATATGTTGCGATTCCTTCATATTTTAATGAACTTTTTTTTATTGCTGTAGGACAGCAGACAAGCTGACGGCCCGCTTAGAATTTAGCAGTTACCGTCGCCTATGGGTGTTTGTAACGCCAGTGGCATCGCGAACACGCTGCTATCCCATAACGGTACAGGAACTTGGGTTGTGGTGGCATATTTAAGACCAAAGGTGGTCACCATCCAGACGGGCTTGAGACCCTTCCACGTAGCTAGGGTGGGATGTTTTGTCGGCTTTTATGACAGGTCAACCCCGGCCGCAGAGGTTAGTATTCTTTCTCCGCCCCTGCACGGATAAAAACTTGTCTTATACGAACTTGTCCATTGCAGACCTAGAAATTGCCATACGCCTCTTTACTTCATCGATACATCCACTGTTGTTCGTAATTAAGGCTCCCAGGTAAATGTATGATTGCATCACATCACAATTACCAATTTGTGTAGTTTCTGGAGAATTGTTATTCATGCGGTCGACAATCATCACTTTTGTTTTATTGCGGTTTATCTTAAATCCAAACGAAAAGCTAACGCGTTCCATCTTGCCAAGAAGTTCTTTCATATGCTGGGTACTGGTGGCGTACAAAGTGGTATCGTCTGCATATCGCAGGTTGGAGATCATCAAGCCACCGATCGAGATGCCATAAAATTGAATCCAATAAAAGTATTTAAATGGTTGCCATTGAAGTCGGAAAAAGTGTAACGCCACTTGAGCCAATTTAATGCATGATAAAATCAACAAGGATAAATAAAAGCTTTAAATAAACGAAATGGGGCCAATATTTTTATCGTTACTTTAAATGAGTCAACGTGAAAGAAATTAATGGCAGTGACATTATACAAGCTGATAAATTGTTCAAAGACAAACAGGAAAACTGTTAATCAAATATTAGTTTTAATAAACTCATGTTTAATTAACAATTTTCCTGTTAGTCTTTGGTTAACTTACTACCTTTTTTTGTTGCTGTAGGACAGCAGACAGGCTGACGGCCCGCTTAGAATTTAGCAGTTACCGTCGCCTATGGGTGTTTGCAAAGTGGCATCGCGAACTCGCTGCTGTCCCATAAGAGTACAGGAACTTGGGTCACTAATGCCGGAACACAACACAAGGTTATTATGGCGGCATACTTAAGACCGAAGGTGGTCACCATCCAGACAGGCTTGAAGTCCTACCACGTAGCTAGGGTGGGTTGTTTTGTCGCCTTTTACCACAGGCTGACCCCAGCCGCAGAGGTTAGTATTCTTTCTCCGCCTCTGCACGGTTAAAACTAACTAATTTAGGTTTAATAACCTAAGTTCATATTAATCTTCGCCAAAGGGCACAAGATATTTGTATTGAATTCCAGTATTTATTAGCAGAAATTATTTAAAACTTTATTCGAGTTATTTCGTTTTTTTTTTCTATATTCTACAAATTTGGCGTTTTACATCGATTCCTTAAAGATCAATGATAGCAGATAGAGAAGATAACTTACGCCTCCAATACCTTCACCAACTCTCATGACGACAGCGGCGATATAATGTGCCTCCGCCATTACTGGAGTCAGCAAGGTGCAGACGACGTTTATGGATACGCTGAAGAACATCACCCATTTGGCGGAGAATAGCTCAGCCACTCGAGCACCTTTACGTAAAATAAATACATACAGTAAATCTACACTAATCTATACAATTAACAAAAATTGGAGGGTCTGTTTGTAAAATTAAAATAACCGCTTTTTACTAAGTGCATTCGGACGTATACACGGTACATATACCAAAACAACATTTGCATATTTCATTTATTTATATTTTAAGGTTTATAGGGTTTGTAATACAAAATAAACCAAAAGATATATCGAAAAAATGCTGCCTAAAGTCACTATTCCACGCGGACGGAGTCGCGGGCACAGCTAGTATTACAAATATAAATTCCACCATCGTACGTGGCTAAGTAGCTCAGTGGCGACGATCTTGACGATCCCCGTGGCGTAACGAATAACGTACTTCAGTACGCTTGCAGAGGTCACAGGTTCGATTCCAGTCTCTCGAGTCTCGGTGTTTATGTGTAGTATTTATTTATTTACCAAAGAAAAGTATATAATTATGTAGTATACTAGTTGTCTAATACCCATAACACAAGTGCAATGCAATAGTTTGGAACTAGATGACGTTGTGTGAAATGTCCGAATATATTTATTATTAGTACACACGGACACCAATACAGAGGTCTTTATCCTACGGTAAAACATCGTGTGGAAAATGACAGTGATCTCACTGTTATGTATTACCCGCTTATCCACTATGGACAAGGCCATCTGTGAAACGTTGTGAGCTGGTATTTAAGTGTAGCAATAGAACAAAAAATCAAAATATAGATAGTCAAACATAACATCAAAAGGGAGCGCTAATGGAAGGATTATGTTGGGTTATCTTTACTATTAAATACTTACCAGGAATTTGCGAAACTAGATACCCCCAAAAGTAGCAACTGAGAACAATTCCCTGAATTTCTGTTGACCATACAAAAGGACCGTCGGGCTCCTGAAAAAAAAAAATTATTTATTATGTAAAGATCTCTTGTCCCGTATATTACGTTATAACATTTATATATAGAAATTATGTTTTCAAAATATTTTAAAATAATTTGCAGAATATTTCATTTGTAATATTTTAACGGATCCATCTGAAGTGGGTTCCCTACTTTTCGTTTTCGCTTACGTAATTATATCAACAACATCAATGGATTAGCTTAATCAATATCAGTGGCCATTTTGAATCCTGTATATGAAAATATTCCGATGCAGCATTTGGAAAATCAGTTTGCTCGTATATTGTTCACTTCTTAACGTAAGTGAAATTAACAAAACGGTCCGGCAAAAGTGACGGCTTGATGTTGGTGCTTGCAAATGGACTCAGTGTTAGGTATGCTGAAAACAGTGCGAAGTGGAAATATAGGAAAGGATCCCGGCCTTGAAGCGAAATTTTGATTTATTACCGTGATTTAACGCTACATTGATTTGGAATAGACTATAAAAACTTTATTTTGTCTAGGTATTTGTACACAAAAGTCCATACCTAATATTTCAATATGTTCCCGTTAATTTACATACAATAATGTATGTTACTCATTAAGTATATATTATATATGTACTCAATGTGTAGGGGATTTACAAAACGAATAAAATTAAGACCATTTTTGTGAAAAAAAATATTACCGTAGAGTAATCAAACGGTGAATCACGAGATTGTTCTCGAACGATTCATCTAAAAATTTATTGGCTCTAGATTGTAATATCACTGTCATATTATATAATTTACGCATAAAAGTGAATAAATATGAAACAGGCAAAAGAAAGCATGACTTTGGGTAAGAATGTTTTAAAATAATTTTTATTAAAGACTAGCTGACCCGGCAAACGTTGTTCTGCCATATAAATAATAAAATGTCAAAAAATTAAAAAAAATTTTTGGGGGTGGGTCACCCCTAACATTTAGGGGGATGAAAAATAGATGTTGGCCGATTCTCATAGATACCGGATAAGCACAAAAAATCACTAACTCAATTTAGTTATCTGCCTACTGCCTACCCCCTAAGAACGATGGCGTGATTATTTATAGCCTATGACCATTTCTAGGTTATCATCTATCACCATACCAAATTTCATCAAAATCCGTTCAGCCGTTTAGGCGTGAAAGAGGAACAGACAGACAGACAGACAGACAGACAGACAGAGTTACTTTCGCATTTATAATATTAAGTATGGATAAAATCGTCGTGATCGTAGAATAACGTCGGATTTGAAAAAAGTCCAAAATTCACTTTTAACCATATTTGGATACTACATTGTCTAAATATTATTGCTACAATAAAAAAAAATTCTATGTATTTTAGATTTCAAATTAAGCAGTCGGAAAAGTGACGGATCTGATAGAATCTCATAGTAAAATGACGCTTGTGTATTTTTAAAATGGCTGTCCTGTAAAGTTTAATATATGTCAGATCCGTCACTATTCTACGACTACGACGAAATTATAAACTTCATAAAAGACCAATGAATATCAATCTTTTTTGGTTTTTGCAAACCGATAACCTTTTTTTGGAAGTGGAAATGCTTTACCTACACGGCCGCTGCTTGAAAACGTATGTGAGACACCCTGGGCTATGAGTACACGGGCCCCTGGCTCTAGATTCGAAGGCGTAGGTGATCAGTCAGCCAGTTGGTACTAAAACCACCTCAACATTCCTTCGTTCGCCTTAAGTGGCGGGAGTGTGTGTAACGGAATTTGACGTTAGCCTGACCATGACCTTGACTGGCGCCGGTCTGCTTTAGCGGGCCTCATCAAAGCCGGTGATGCGCCCGTATAACAAACTCGTAGACTCAACCTAATCATTGGAGACGAGATATACACTGTTTAAATTTTCCACCTGTCAGCATCGGTGTCCTGGTGTTGACACTTACTTTTCCGGGAATTGTGACATAAAACAAACAGGATGTGGCTAATTCCTCCAATGCAGAAAGGAAAATCAAAGTGTATTCTTCCTTTACAGTATGTGAATTAGCAAGTCTTTATTTTGCAACTTAATTCCTATTAAAACAAGAACTCTTAATCTGCTTTCTGGAATAAACCACATGGGCAAGACAAATACATTATAAAGTATAACTATACCTAAATTGCTCGTCTTAGTTTGTAAAACATAACTATTATAAGCTTCGTTAAACAACATAATTCCTAATAAAATTTAAATATAAAAACCTCGTACAGGTCAGCGAATTTAGTCTCCAGAATAATTCGCATTTTGTAATTTAATCCACCCAACACAATAACAAATGTTTTCTTAATAATCTGGATCAAGGTCATCTATTTACGTGTACATTACATGTGTATCATAGAATTTGACGGATTCACAGAAATAAAACTTAGTGATTCTGGCCCAGCTATATAAAAGTTAAATTAATTAATTATGAGAGGCATATGAAACAGGCTTCGCTAAATACAAAGGTGTGGACTCTCCACTGTTTGAGCACAAGTACAAGCAAATAATATGTAAATCGACGAAGATTTAAGTCAACATAATTTAGTTCACAAGATGCTCATTGCAATCCGGCTTAGGCTTAGCACGCACTGCGATTAAACGCAAGCGGTTTACGAGTAGCTGAAAACGCAAAACCGCGTATCAACACGCACTGCGGCTGGCGTTTTCTTAAATTTATTTTAAGTTCCACCATGAATTTCTGACGAGCAGCATGTATTGTGGCTTTAGTATTGAAATTAAAAAATAGAAAACGTAAACAACGCCGCCGCCATAGGTACTGGGGACATCCACTAACCGATCAAAGACATTTGAAAGGATACTTTTGCAAAATGTACAACAACGTACGTCAGCATCCCGATAAGTTTTTTAATTACTATAGAATGTCAATACTTTTGATAAATTATTACTAGATACATGATATAACCTCCGCAAACAACGTCTATCCTCCGCGCTCGCACAGTCGTGATTGAATAAAAAACCGAATGCGGTTAACCGCCGTACGTGCGCCACAGTACTGTTACTATGGGCACAAAGTAGATAACTATGGGACACAAAAACATCGCGCGTTTTTAAACCGCGGTGAAAACGTAGCAAGTTGCGTTTTTAAAATCAGTCACTGAAAAAAGTCGCTAATGCGTGCGCTTGTATATAAAGCTATGTGTTACATTTTTTTGCGGTTTCATACTTGCGGTAAAACGCGGTTGTTTAATCGCAGTGCGTGCTAAGCCTTAGGGCCAAAATTTAAAACACTTATTAAATGCATAGAAGAAAAGCTAAAATTGATAAATTAGTTTCCCCGTAGAAAAGAGGCAATCCAGTTTTAATTTCGCAATTCTTTGATCAAGATTTTCGAATTCTGGAAGTATGGTATTTATCCGTTTGTTTCTATAAATTATCAGTTTAAATCATAAATTTAAAATATCATATCATAAATATAAATCATATATCAATACCATAAATATAAAAAATATTGTAGTATTTCTTTGGTTATGCAGCAATCCGGTTGATTTAATGAGAACACTTTATTTATAAACAGATACTCGTTAATTTAACATGACGTTCGCCTCAAATATTTTGGGAAGATATTTGACTTTAAACATTTTAAATAACCTTGAATGCACTTGAACAGTTGACGCCGTAAATTAGGGCTTTAGACGAAACAACACTGCAAACATTTGAAACTGGCGATTTAATACATACATAATTTATTACTTAAATAAACTCAACTGTGAGTGTGTCTGTGACTGAATACCTCCTGGAGCGATTTTTATGAAATGTTTTGCGTTTTCACAATTCGTTCCATCACAAAATGTTTTTTTATTAATTATTGATTTGTTTACAGGAAAACGGCTGTCAAATCTGTTATTATGTATAAATAAAATGCTAGTAACATAACATGGCATCTTGAACATTATAAAATGTGAAAAGTACGCTCAACTAAAATAATATTTATATTATAAGACAATAACATTGAACATAAATGTAGTTTATTAAGTAATTATATTCTATTATAGAGTTTTATTAACAACAATCTGAGATCATTTAATAATTTCAAAGTATTAATTAATAAATAAAAAAGTTCTGTTATTGACTCCAATTTAAATACCGATGATGACGAGGTTGTGATCAATTTACATTTTCATTCAATTCTTAAATTTCTCAATAATAGAAACTATAATAAATCCCTTTTACGACTGAGACGTCTAGACAATGCAATTTTATTAACGAAATATCTCAAAAACAATTTAATTTAAGCTTTCATTATGTTCACTTGTATGTGAACTCTATCTTTTACCATAACTACTTCAGGACGTGGATTATTTTAAAATTTATCATTCTTATCAAGGCGCTCCAGCTCCTTGCAGGGGCGGAGTAAGAATACTAACCCCTGTGGCTGGGGTCAACCTGTTGTAAGGCGACAAAACAACCCTAGCTACGTGGTAGCGCCCCAAGGCCGTTTGGATTGCAACCACCTCTGGTCTACGAGGGTGGTCTCATAAACACCCGGCCTGACCTAGAGATGGCGTTAGTTAATTGAACAATATCATTGTATTCGAAAGTATGCAATCTATAAAGCATATATTTCAAGTTTTCAGTAAATTTGTGAAAATGGAGAAAATTGGCCGTCGTTATGTGATTCAATACTTTTATTTGAAAGGCTCAACCAATATACTCTGGGTGAGTCTACTCTTTCGTTCATAACAGTAAGATATTGGGTAGCAGAGTTTACGAGGTCATACAAGCTGTCAAGACGAGCAACACAGTGGTCGACCAAATGAGGTGACAACTCCAGAAATGGTAAGGAAAGTGCGCGAGCTAGCAGACATAGTAGGCATTTCAAAAAGTGCGGTACATCGTATATCATGTGAAAATTTGGACATGAGAAAGCTGTGTGCAAGATGGGGCCGCGTCACACTCCAGTAAAACATTGTCGTGAAGATGTCTCAATTGAGTGTTTAGCAAAGTTTCACAGCACCAAAGCTGAATTTTTGTGCCGTTTCATAACCAATCGAAATCGAATCGAAACAGTGGACTGAGAAGGGAGAACCGGCTCCAAAAAAGGCGAAGACTGTTCCATTTGCAGGCAAGCTCATGGCGTCAGTTTTTTGGGATGCGCGTCGTATTATTTATGTTTACTATCTTGGAAAAGGAAAAAGTATCAACGGCGAGTATTATACGAATTTATTGCAACGTTTGAGGGAAGAGATACAGAAAAGGCTCCATTTTTGTGTTTTCCTTTTTGGTTCGGATACTTTTGGGACTACCCTCGTATTCCACAAGAATAACCTTAAATGGTGTTCCGGCCCATTAATGACTCAATTTCCATTACCCGTATGCGGACAGCAGGTAATTGCGGCGCCCCTAGCGTCGCAAACATCCATAGGCGACGGTAACTGTTTACTAATACGTGGGCCGTCAGTCTATCTGTTGTTCTTCTTCTTCGTAACGCTCTTGTCAGAGCGGTCGTGGTCTACATGGTATTAATATTGAGGGGCTGCTGTGATTCGCTTTACGATAAGTCGCCATCTCTCTCTATTTCTGTTGTTCCACTGCGGACTTAATCTGATCGGTCCATCGCATCCACTCTACCCTGTATGACAAGACGCTCAATTGAGTCGCCATCCCGCCTTGAGACGTGTCTAAAATATTTGATATTGCGAGTCTGGACCAAGACATAGACGCTGCTTGATACCGAGTTCTAGGAGTATAGAGGCATTCGTCTGAAACTCAGTCCATGATACTCCAAGCATTCTTCTCCAGCACCACATCTCCAGAGCGTCTATTTTCTTTTTCTCCACCTCTCACAGTGTCCAATTCTCAGTAGCATATATAATAGAAAAATGGGAAAACTAGTGTCTGAACCAACCGAATCTTAGTAGTCTGCTGTTACTCAGCAATAAAAAAAATCGTTTAATCAAGCTAAAGGATGTCCATAAGAACTGTAAGCTGTAGTCAAATAAGTTTTAATGTCACCCCAACACGCAATAAATCTAATAGACACCATTATAAAATGTCATACCGTTGCATTCGAATGTACATCAGTAGGTAGGCATTCAACTTCCGGATCACTTTGAGCAACACTATGATTGTCCTCATTCTCGTTTCCCAAAGCCATTTTGATGCCGGTATGGTTCAGCATCCCCACCATTGCCACGGATAGATTCACCTTCAGACCATAGACAATCGCCATACCAATAGACCCGAGGACCGCCATGATGTATCGGGCTGGGACGAAACCTGAAAGGAAGCGTTTTTAAATTAAATATTCGATTAAATTTCACTTAAACTTAAACTGAATAAAAGTAAGTATGTACTCGTAAAAGTAAACTAAATATGTATAAAAAAAATAGCCCACAACTGCTGGGTTCGGGCTACCCCTAGAAGGAATAGACAGTATACCCACCACGTTTGTCCAAGGTGAATCAGCGGTATTTATCTCAATTTCCTATGTGGTAGGGCCCCAAGCCCGTCTGGATGGCAACCACTTTCGGTCTTATGTATACTGCCATAATAACTTTGTATTGTGTTTCGACATTAGTAGTCCAGGTTCCTGTACCCCTATGGGACAGCAGTGTGTTCGCGGTGCCACTAGCGTCGCAAATATCCATAGGCGACGTAAGAATTAAGGCCGTCAACCTGTCTGCTGTTCCTATTAAGCAATAAAACAAAAAAATTCTTCACTGTCAATACATGACAATTATGTTCTTATATATGCACATTATGCGAGAAAACTGCCGTAGTCGAATTATGTGTGTCACTGTGTAGTCGAATTATCATATATTTAAAAATATCAAGAGCGAGTGAAATAGCACTTTAATATAATTTACTTAATATCATTACTTCTTCTCATTTCCGTTTGAACAAAATTTCAAATTGTTAACGGCGAAACAATAGTGTTTATTACACATTTTTCTATACATTGAAAACTAGTCGTCACAGTCAAAACTAATAAAGATACCAATTACGGCATCGCATGAAAATATATACATATAGCTAAACAACAGTTATAAGTTTCGTTAATGATGATAAACGAACGTAATTTCGGTTGAATGTTGACCGAGTGTCTCGATAACTCTAACAAAGTAAATTTGCTTTATCTACGCGCTATTAAATAAATTAGGAGGTATATATCTGCACAGTAGTGCACGTTTCCTTGTAATATGACAAGGCTATTACGACTTTATTTACCAATTTTATTAATCCTTTACCAGTGATATAGTCTCACATGCGTTAAACGTGTTAAAGTTCTTAGCCACAACTTCGCGTCTGATTCTTCGAGTCAGTAGCTTTTCCTTATTTTTTTTATTTTGAGTAAAAAGTCTTAACTTCATAATCTTTCTTGCACAAGGTCGACTAAAACGCAATAAGGATCTAATTCGATCGTTTTTTTTAAATTTTATTTAAAAGTGATTCTATTTTTAACTTTTTTCTGTTTATTGCATACCAATAGCATACCAAATTAAATATTAAAATAGTTTGAAACACCCAAGTTGAGTTTTTTAACAAATTAATTAAAATAACAGCCTGTGAGGGAAAGGGTTAAGAAGAGGACCTTTTAGAGCAGTGAGGATCAAGGAATAGTTACGGAACTGGTTGTATGATGAAGAAATGCACACGATGAAGATAGATAAAAGTTATGAGTAACCTCAGCGATATTCGTAACCGCTCTTTTTTAGGACACTAGCCGCCATTTTCATTGCGCTAGCTACCAGGAAACCTCAAGAAATAAATATACTGAAACAATGAATTCAACCCCATCTAGTCTTACAGTAAGCAGTAAAGGGGACTTGACAACTGATCTGTTTTTTTCCATGTATATACATACCATATGTATTATATACATAAGCACCCAGCTTCGGGACGGAGACTGAACCCGAAACCCCGCAAGTTAGTTAAATATCCTTTTTTTCTATCCTGACACACTTTTTTCGTATGTCACTTCACAAACGCTCATGCACCAAGGAATTAATTAATGTTCGTTCCACCCAACATTTTTAAATATTTTATAATACTCGCTGTCAATAGAAAATTAGAATGTTTGACCGACAAATATTAATTTACACCAAAAATAGAATAAAGCAGAACGCGCACGTAGTCACGTGCGCCAACGCCGGCTGGTGCTTCGGTGCATTTCAAACTTCCGTAGACAGGTGCAGCTCAGTGCGCCAACGCCGGCTGGTGCTTCGGTGCATTTCAAACTTCCGTAGACAGGTGCAGCTCAATAGAAATTATTATTAATTTATCTTTTAGTGCCATAATTTAGTGGACTCAAGTTCTATAGCTTCCATTATTTTGTTGTTGTCTTAGGCTGTTTGACCACTGTGTTCCACCTCCGACCTATCACTCGGTCGGTGCAAAGTCACATTCCTCAGGTGACGCACAAGCCGGGAGCGTCGCTGAGCAATGACCAAAATTCGATCCTGTGACCCCCACATAAGGTTAAGAGTGGCGACCGGCGTTTTAGTCGGTATGCTGTTACGGCAGCTGCTGGCCATCACAGTCAGTGCGCCGTAGAGTTATAACCACTTTAGTATCCCCGTGGAATAAAAAGTTCCCTCCAAAGAAATACTAATTGTTACAAATGGCATTAATAACCCTTAACTTAACCCTAACTTATTAAAAAGTAGGTATAGGGGGATACATTGATTATTTGACGACCTCCGTGGCGTAGCGGCTAATGCCCTTCGGTACGCTTGCGAAGGTCACGGTTTTATTCCTGTCTGCTGTCTAGGCGTTTATGTATAATATGTATTTATTTATAAAAGTATATTTGTAGTATATCAGTTGTCAATGACACAAGTGTTTTGTTACTTAATTTGGAACTAGTTAGCGCTGTGTGAATTGTGCCAATATACCTAGTCAGGTCATAAGTATTGTCACACAGTAAAAACTTTTCTTTTAGAATGCTGGCCACGAAAAAGTTTATTGAATTCGAATTTCGAATTGTTCATGAAAATAAGAATGTATAACTTTTAGAATTTTACTCATTTTTAAATATGGAGTGGACGCTTAAAGAAGACCGTGTTGCAGTTATTGCGTTGCATCGTTGCGGTTACGCGCCAATTCAAATTTTTAACATACTGAAAAATTTGAATATTACCAAAAGATTCGTTTATCGTACCATCAAACGATACAATGAAGACTCTAGTATAGATGACAGGTCAAGAAGTGGTCGCCCTCGGTCTGTTAGGACTCCAGCAGTGATAAAAGCTGTGAAGGCACGAATTCAAAGAAATCCCAAACGTAAGCAGAAACTGTTGGCCCTTTCAGATGGGGTTAAGCAGAACTACGGTGAAAAGGGTGTTAAATGAAGACTTAGGGCTTCGGGTATATCGAAGAAAAACAGGACATCGTTTGAATGCTCGTCTAATGGACCTGAGACTGAAGAGATGCCGCGCTTTGTTGAAGCGGTACGCGGGAAAAAAATATCGGGAAATTCTTTTTTCGGATGAAAAAATGTTTACCGTAGAAGAGAGCTACAACAAACAAAATGATTAGGTGTACGCACACAGTAGTGAAGAAGCGAGCAACCGTATTCCGCGTGTCCAACGAGGTCATTTTCCATCCTCGCTCATGGTATGGTCGGGAGTTTCTTATTGGGGCTTAACAGAGGTACATTTTTGTGAGAAAGGTGTAAAAACGAATACTGTTATGTATCAAAATACAGTCCTGATGAACCTTGTGGAACCTGTTTCTCATACCATGTTCAATAACAGGCACTGGGTATTCCAACAAGATTCGGCGCCAGCTCATAGAGCGAAGAGCACACAAGACTGGCTGGCGGCGCGTGAAATCGACTTCATCCGGCACGAAGACTGGCCCTCCTCCAGCCCAGATTTGAATCCGTTAGATTACAAGATATGGCAACACTTGGAGGAAAAGGCGTGCTCAAAGCCTCATCCCAATTTGGAGTCACTCAAGACATCCTTGATTAAGGCAGCCGCCGATATTGACATGGACCTCGTTCGTGCTGCGATAGACAACTGGCCGCGCAGATTGAAGGCTTGTATTCAAAATCACGGAGGTCATTTTGAATAAACTTTAATGTCATAAGAATCTATGTTTTGTTAAGTTCATTTTGGTATATGAATGGTTACATAATTAATAAACTTGTTACAATTATTTTACATTAAACATGTGACAGAATTTATGACCTGACTAGGTATTTATTATTATAAATCATAGAATACAACATTTAAAAGGAACGGACATCTTATCAGTCTCTTGTTCTCTTTGAGAACAATAAAAAGGATTGTCTACAATTTATGATTATATTAAACAAACACTACATATATGACGAGTTTCACAAAATATTTGTTTCAATCGATGAGTATTTCGCGGTAATATAAACAATAACAAGAGGAAAATATTTAATGAATGTAATATTATTAACTAAACTTCTTTATTTGTATATTTCATCCCAGTTGCATCATAATATTTCATTTCCTAGCACGATGACCTGTTCAGTTCTGTTACAGCTCAAAATGCGCACATGCCGTCATAATTCTACCTTTTTTAATCAAAGAGGCTCAAGAATAGTAATCACCTGATCTTTTAAACTCTGAAAAGTGAAAACTAAATGGTTCCTTTGCTACCTGTAAGCTATCCTGGTCCTATCATATTCTTCCACTGTAATCATATGGTCATTGGGTTTTAATAAATAACAGTATTTTAGAAAATTTATTTCCTCGTGGCAAGTTTTTTCACATCATTGTCTCATTATAGAAATTTTAAATGAAACATTGATTTATTTAGAGTTTTAAAAAAACAGGAAAGCTTCTTGTACCATATATCACAAGATCATAGAAGAGACAAATCATCATCATGTGGTGGTGCATATAAGATACCAGAAGGAGCAATCGAGATCGCATGACTATATTCTTACCGCCAGCTTAAGCATGTACTGGACCAACCAACGAGTTAGAAATTTCTAATAGAGCTGGTAGCTAAGCTAGCAGTAGATGTACTCGTAGTGCCTATGCAAGCATCCTCTCGACCAAATAAAGATGAGACGGCGCAAGCCTTTATGTTATTGTCAAAGAGTGAACTTTATCAATGACCTTACCAATATCTGGCCTCAGCCCAGCACGGGACCTCAAAATCTAGCTGTAATCTGTTTTTAATTCTAATTTTCATTAAAAAAAAATTATAAATAATATTGTCTTTAACATACATTTTTTTTCATTTGTACATAACAACATTAAACAGCAACCTATGCTGATGTAATTAAAATACGAGGGTAATCTCAGAGAGATTCAGCCCTAAATAATCCGGAATATCGGAAAAGCCTTTTCTAAATTCTCTCGGTTATTCAAAGTAATACCTAAGACTTTTAATATTATAAACCTATAAACATATCCTACAAAAATTATATCACAAACATAAAAATGTTTTTATACATAATTTGAAGTTATGCACGATTTATTAATAAAGTAGAGATAATCAAAAACAATCACTTCTTTTAAATATCTATGTTGAATGTAATTACAACCTTCATGGAATTAACTTTCGCACAAGTCAATGTCTGGAATATCAAAAGTATAGGAGGAAAATATACATAAATTCTTACTCGTCATGCCAATATACGCTTAAAAAAATCGTGGTATTTCATAGGACTTGAAAACTACCTATAAAAATGGATACATCACTTCACACACTGAAAAAGTATAAATAACTTTCGTTTGATTACCAAGCGGTAATACAAAATTATTAAAATACTTGTTATCTTCTTAAAACAACAAGATTTAAAAAATATTATTTATAAAAACTTTATAAAATATTCGTAACGAACATAAATTATTATTGCGAAATAAATTTACTTACGTCCCAAAATATTTCCTTTTGCTGGCACATCCATCTTTGATATGTCAAAATATTACCCCTAATATATACACCCCTCAAAATATTTTGAAGTTCATTTATACACTAACGCGTACAGCCAAAGCCGGTACAAGAAACCAACGCGTCTATCCCTACCGAATCTACAAAAGCTACTGAACTGAGCAGATGAGTGTATTGTATTGCGATAAGTATAGGCAGCCGGCACCCACGCAACTCAGTTTATTCACATGAAATTCCTTTAATTCAGTCAACTTATTTACTGTACATAATGGTGCAACGTGCTTTATGCCATGTATTAAATGCATGGCCCCCGAGATATGACGCCGCGTCAGGCGTCCGCATATTTTGAGCTTTCGCGCGTCCCAAGGTGACCTTCAAACTCCTTCAACACCGATCGATGATATTGTTTTTGTTCTCTTCAAATACAATACAAATTTTGTATTATTTCTCTTTCTATATTTCTATTATTTCTACAGTATACCTGTGTTAATATATAATTTCAATGTGTTGTTATATTTTATTGTCAAAATATATTTAAGTAATTAGGGTTAATCTTATATATAAAATTCTCGTGTCACAATGTTCGTTCCCGTACTCCTCCGAAACGGCTTGACCGATTCTCATGAAATTTTGTGAGCATATTGAGTAGGTCTGAGAATCGGCCAACATCTATTTTTCATACCCCTTAGTGATAAGGTCACTATTCCACGCGGACGGAGTCGCGGGCACAGCTAGTATTTATAAGTAACTAAGTATTAATAAATAGTAACTAAGTATTAATAAGTAGTAACTAAGTATTAACTAAGTATTTATAAAATTATCATAATTCTAGTGGAAATTAATTTATTTATGATATTAAATTTACAAAAGAAAAACATGCGGTGCAGTCTTTGGGGACTGCTGATAGAAGTGAAAATTAAAAACTAAATAACACTTCTTCATAACAAACCAAAAATTGTTCACCCAAAAAGTGTTCAACGCGCTTAAAAAAGATTTCACTTCAAAAACTCAACTGTATTTCATTGTAACAAAGTCGCAATTCGAATAGATATGTATAAATAATGCAATGCAATCATTTAAAAATTACATTATAAAATAAACCATAAGTCATTATTAATAAGCTTGGTATTACTCGAGCAAAACTCCGTCTTACAAATTTTCGATCAGGACACGTGACTTGACGCGAGTTTAACATTTTTACCTATCACAAAAAAGTGCACAACGCCGCTAAAGAAGTTTTCACTTCAAAAAGAAGTAAAATCTAAATAAAACTATAGTGCTTTAACCCCGAAGACTACGAGCAATTGGCAGTATGTCCGATGTTAGTGGCCTCTTCGTCCAATAACGTGCTGTGAAGATCCACCTATGTGCTATACCTGCTTGACACGATTCCTTCGCCGAAGGTTATGTTTTGTTGTAAAAGGAGCCGCAAGCTGCCTGTGTCTGCATTCAAGCGCATCGTAATGCAGGACCAAGAGCATTCGAAGACGCTCGGCACTGCGAATTTCCTATTTAGAAGCCCTCGTGACGTATATATTTGGTTCATCATCATCATCATTTCAGCCGGAAGACGCCCACTGCTGGACATAGGCCTCCCCCAAAGAATTTTTAGTTGTCGAATGTAAATTGTGCATGTACCCCGTAAAAGTCGGCGACCCGGCAAAAGTGCCACCCTGCAAACCCAAACCGACACTCGGATTTTGTTTACTCAAGAAGAAACCTATAAAAATGTCGCTTGAGGATATATTAAATGATTGACAACAAAATTTCGTATCCTATTTTCAATATGAAACGAGAAAAATAATTTAAATAAAAAGGATGTCAGATTTTTCCCCAAATAGGGATTAACGTCAGACAGGCGGCCGGTTGTAAAAACTAGGCCACAACTATTACAACATGTAACATGTTGTGCCGACCCCATATCCGCTTATCCATCGGGCGACCGTTAGAAATCACCCCAAACTGCTATATGGACAGGAGGAAAAAGGAAGAAGGGTTAATAGAGTTGTTTAGGCTTAATGTCTTCCGATTTTGATTCCATATATACATGTTAACAGAAGGGAGCGCAATATTTTTTATCATTTAGAATATTGTTATATATTAAACTAACTGCGGGGCAAACGTTGTTTTGCCACATAAATTAAATAAATACGGTATGGGCAGGATTTTCGTAAAATCTGTTTTAGTGAGCATCTACATCACGCAATGAACAACCATATTAAATTTCAATAAGTCGGGTGATTAGTTTTAGAGATCTAACGCGGTCAATTTAACCACAATTTTTTTCGAGAAGAAGACGCAGTCATCATTTTTTTTTTTCTAATAACGTTCAACGATCTCGTCAGAATATGTACGTACTAAATCTTGATGAACGTGCTTAACTCAAAATAATTAGCGGTTTTAATTTGAAACTTTTTTAATAAATTGTTCATTACAAGTTTCTAAGAGATATCTGCTTTAGCCTAAAATTAGTGGTACTACTAATCCAAAGGTGAAATGAATACAACGAATGTAATGATTACATATGAAAAAAATTACTTAAAATGTACTTCTCATCAAAAAAATCGAAACAAGTCGTATTATTCAGGTGACATTTAAGTGAAAAAGAGGATTGACATAATTACAAAAAATACGCCAATAAATAGTTGGTAGTCTACACGATGGTGTACCAGAATTCCAAATTTGAATTTAAATTTTCAAATTTTCATCCAATAAATGAATAGATTGTTTTCAATGGATATTCCGATGGAATTTCTGCACTTAATCACAATTTTTTGCATAAATTATCGTTTTTTTTTTAACTGAGCTCTGAGCTGAGCTGAGCGTGATTGTTAACAAAGCTCCGTGACAACCTACCAAAGAGATCTTTTTCCTAAAAATATGGATACCTCGCCCAATTGCATCTAAGCCTCTCTGCTGTCAGTAGAGTGTATCAGCGTTACCGGGAGACTGGTATGTTTACTAGCCGTCCAGGATTAGTGATATAGATAGGACTGTAATCGATTCTACCATACGAAGAAGATTGGCGGAGTGTGGCATGAAACCTCATAAACCAGCTAATAGCCCAAAATTTATGGTAGACCACTGAAGAGCGCGCCTCAACTTTGCACTTGAACACTTAAATTGGTCATACCTTCAATGGAGCAAAGTTGTCTTTTCTAACGAGAGTTAGATCATGTTGTATGGTAATGACGAAAGAAAGAAGGTGTATCGAAAAGAGGTAGAGCGTTTTGCATAGTGCTGCATTGAAGAAAGAATCAGTTACGGAGGCGGTTCATGAACGGTTTGGGGAGGCATAAGCGCCGATAGAAAAACCGAACTTCAACGTACATTACGGGGAGGTACACTGGAGAGTTGCCAAAAGTGTGCTTTGTTATCTGAAAGACACGAAAGATAAATAGCTCACTTATAGTGGTATTGGTGGTGGGTTTGGATACGCTGATACCGATTACGCAAGTAATCTGATAGATCGACGATCATAGGGTAGGTATGTGTTTTTTTTTTTTGTTTTTTTATATAACTATGTTCAGCAGACAAGCAAACGGCCCACTCTAACAGGTGGTCACCGTCGCCTATGGACGTTTGCAGCACCAGAGGCATTACACACACGCTGCCGGCCTCGAAGAAATTTTTATAACGCCTTTTTTGAAGAACGCCATATCGTACCGCGCTGAGAAAACCTCAGCCGGAAGCTCATTCCAGATCCTGAGAGTACGCAACACGAACATTCTTGAGAACCGTTTCGTACAAGAAAGAGGAGGTTCCAAGAAATGGGGATGAATACCCAGCCGATGGCGGGCAGTGCGATGATAAAAAGACGACGAGGGCACCATTCTAAATAGCTCCTCAGAGTGCGGGAGTGTCCCCGTTGTACAGACGGTAGAATACGCAGAGACGCAAAGTCTCTCCGAAGTCCAAGCGTGTCTAAACCGTCTGTGGGTATGGGATCATCCACAACACGAACTGCGCGCCGTTGGATGGAGTCTAGGGGATTGAGCGGACAGGCAGGTGCTCCAGCCCATAAATGTAAGCAGTACTCCATATGCGGTCTGACCTGTGCTTTGTATAGCACAAGCCGTTGCCTTGGACTGAAATACTACTTGGTTCATCAATATCGTGGGAATCGCGCAAACAGAGAACTGTAGCTCAATCTACAATAGAAGCGGAGTACATGGCTCTTGGTGATGCCTGCAAGGAGGCTATTTACATCCGAACTGTGATTAACCACATATTCAAATCAACATCACCTTTAACAATAATTTACGATAATCAAGGTGCCTTCTTACTCACTAAAAACAACACACATCACTGTCGCTCCAAGCACATTGATATTCGACATCATTTCATTCGTGAGTGCATCTCCACCAATCAAGTCGACATTAAATTCATAACATCAACTCTTCAGACAGCAGACATTCTCACCAAACTATTGCCCATATTGAGACATTAAGCCAGTAAATTCCTGACCTCTTTAGGGAGAGTATAATGTTACTTTTTTTTAAATGAATTTGTTTCTGTAAAATTACTATTTGCTAGAGATAGGAAGAGTGATGGTGTTAACTTTTACTTGTTTCTATATATGTGAATGTTAGTGCTTTCATTACGGGGAGGTGTTAAAACCTGCGTGTTTTTTTATATTTTTAATATAATCAAAGCACTGGCATGTTTTAAGTATCCTTTAAAATATTCTAGTGACTTTTACATCATAACTTGTTTTTTTTTTTCAAATGCACTCTTTTTAATTGGCATCTTACAAATTTATTTATTATAAAGAATTGTTTCATAAATAGCAATTATTTTCGGGACTACAATATTGACGGAAGAAAGAATATGTATTGAAGAGAGGGAGAGCATTTTGCATTGAAGAGAGTCGGTTACGGTGGCGGTTCATGGACGGTTTGGCGAGGCATAACCGCCTATAGAAAAACCAAACTTGCGTTTGTATCTGGACCTCTGTTACCGTCATTAAATGGGTCACATTACATCAAAGAGTGTCTGAAGCCTCGTGTGGTTACTACTATGCCATTTTATTGGCGAAGACTTCATTTTTATTCAGGACAATGCCAGGGCTCATACCGCAGACATTGTGAGTGAATACCTGAGTGAAGTCGGTATTGCGGTTATGGGCTGGCTAGCAAAAAGTCCGCATATGAATCCCATAGAACATCTATAGGATCAGTTGAAGAGACGAATCAGAGCGAGAGATCCTGCTTGGGAGACACTTGGCCAGCTTAAAACAGCTTTAAAAGAATAGTGGGACAACATTCCTCAACACAAGATTCTGATGCTTATCCGTTCCATGAGGAACCGCATGGAAGCAGTAATAAGAGCCCGGGGAGGAAATACGAGAAACTGAATAAACTTTTTTTAACATTTTTTTTTGTTTTAAATCTTTGTTTCTAACAATTAAAAAATATACCTGTTGAACAAAATACAATAGCTAATGAAATTTAATTTTTATTCGAAACATGAAACATATTCGTTAAATGATGCCTTATAATATCTACAATTAACTGGCATTATATATATTTATGGTTAAATGTAAAAAAATTAAACTCATTCTAAACTAAACTTCAGTTTCGATTTTTTCGATGAGAATTCATGAAAGTTCTCAAAAAGTCCTTAATACCTAACTTTTATAACTGACAATAGATTAAAAATAAAATATATTTATCTCTGACTCTGACTTTATTAAAGTCATTACTGACATCCTTTGCCTGCCAGATTGGCAAATTAAAACAACAACATCATTACAGACACTGACATTTCATCACAGTTTATCGTATTCAAATTTTCAAATTCAAAATGAAAAATAATTCTGTTCGGTAAACTTATCTGTTATTTAATTAAAATAACAGGTTTTAAAATATTTAAATTAAATAAAACTATATACGTTTCAATTGTACATTAAATAACCTTACATCGTTATGTTTGCGGCTATTTTTTGACCAGTGTATTCAGTTGATTAGTAACTAATAGTGTTTGGGAATTTAGAAAACTTTATCAGACTCGCAAGAAACTGGAATGCACTGTGCAGTTCGTCA
Source organism: Malacosoma neustria (assembly GCA_963693495.1). Classification (NCBI taxonomy): domain Eukaryota; kingdom Metazoa; phylum Arthropoda; class Insecta; order Lepidoptera; family Lasiocampidae; genus Malacosoma; species Malacosoma neustria. Next base: position 4,255,219 of record OY856387.1, read on the forward strand.
CGTCAAAGAAGACGCTCGCTCGTACAGCGGAAGTATTGGCATTCACGGAAAAAGTGTCCGAGAAACAAGGTGAAAGTCGGCAAATGTCGCGTGGCTCGTAGTTATGTGTAGAATTAAATTATACTACGAATAAATCATTACAATTTCGAAAGAGTACTGTGTGAAGCTTTTAAACTCTAGTGGAAAATTTGTAGTGAATATTTAAAATCAGTGTAACTTATATATAAGTAAAAATGGCTTTGAAAATTGAACAGAAGAATGATTTAGATTTTATATTGAAGAACTTGCTGGCTGGAGGTTGGTACCGTTATATATTTTAACATCAAAGTGACCTGATGGCTAAATAAAAAATTATTTTTGACTCTGATTGAGTCAGTTGCAACCTTTTATTCATACTAAATGTTTATTTTACAAATCACTCATATCCTTATAACAATTTTTTGAGTACCTAGTTAAAAAAACTTCTTTTTATGTATGTATATTTAACATATAAAAAGACCTGCTTTGTTGAGTTTGTGTTGCTTGTGATTTGGTGTAGATGTGGGTATGTGTGTCAAAAATTATAAAATGTTTAAATTTCTTGAAAGAGTTTATTGCCTATTAGGTGATGCTAACAACATTGCAAAATATTCTGATATACTTTATTTTTATTTTAACACAAATACTATCATACAATATTAATTTATTTCTAAATTATAAATGTTAATTTAAATACTGTATTGTGATCTTTTTGCAGGTGTTGCAGGAATGTGTGCCAAAACAACAGTAGCTCCCCTGGACCGAATTAAAATCCTCCTCCAAGCTCAATCGGTTCACTACAAGCACCATGGTGTTTTCGCAGGCCTAGCGGCTATTGTTAAGCAGGAGTCACTAATAGCTCTCTATAAAGGAAATGGGGCTCAGATGGTCAGGATATTTCCATATGCAGCCACACAATTTACAAGTTTTGAGATTTATAAAAAGGTAAGGATAATTTTATATGCTGACACACAAAATATTGCATATCGCTGGTTTATTACTAACTATACATGTACAGTATTCTTTTTCTTCCTGTCCTTATCCCATATTATATGGGGTCGGCACATGTTCTCTCCTTCCAATCTCCTCTGTTAGCCATGATCAACATTCACAGCCTTAAATTTTTCTCATATAATTTTTAACACAATCCATCCATCTTTTTTTGGTAGACCAAAAAAGAACAGGAGTAGAGGTAGATCTCTACTCTTGTATCCATCCGCTCTCATTTCTATCATTTTCCTTTTTATATGGCAGTCTACCCTATGCACCACATGGCACCACACTAGTCTATTATTACTTTAAAATTTTTGATACCTGGCTCTACTTTCACACTACCGCTAATATACTCATTTCTAATTTTTATCCATTTTCATAATTCCACACATCCATCTCAACATTCACATCTCCGCACCATGTAACTTCCTTTAATCCCATCAACATGTAAAGTATTAAAGTCCAAAATATAATAATTGGTTCTTCTTTTCAAAGCTAAGAAAGCATCCTAACTAAGTGTTAATTTGATAGATTAATATTGGGAAAGTATAATTTTTAGAATATCAACTTATCAGTAATAACACTGTTGAACCATCATCACTCATAGAATTCTTATACAATACATTTATTTAGCATTTTTATATGTGAGTACACAGTACTGAAATAAATCTTAAAATAAAAATATATAATTATTATTGTTGGATCCTTGCATAAAGGGTAGTTGAGATCTCTCCTGATTTTATTACCTACCCTCACTCTTGGTGAGGTGAATGGTAAAAGTAAGGGTAGGACAAGGGTAGCAGAGCGCGGGATGGTCGACATTAGACTTCCCTGAAGACCACTCTGTGCTGTGTACAATTGGCTTCAATTACTCCTTACTAACTCTCATTGGTCGTGCCATAAGATTATGTGTTCAGTGTCTAGTTTGTGACATTTAGCTGGTGCCGTGCAACAGTTCCTCTGCGAGCAGACCTGAATCAAACCAGGAAAGGGTGGAAACTAGGTCAGTGTGATTTTCTTCGCCTGCTGCAAAGCATTGCATATCTCTAACCACCGCTCCTCTCCCTCTCATACTGTCCACTGCTCTCAAGCTATCTCTCTCATCCCTGTATGGTGCATGGTGCAATTTCGGTCCATGTCCAGTGTCTTACAATTATATTTTTTGCATATACAGGGTGACTTTGACAAACCCGTCCAAATTCACACAAAAGAATCTTTAGTAAAAGTTATGAGAAACATGTATTTTAGTTTTGTATCACATAGTACAAAAATGTTGAGTAATCAGTCATTCAAAGAACTCGCAATTTACATAATACGGCGCTTGAGTGTCAATGACCTCTCCATCTGACCTAGTAAAATGGCATTGCACCCGGCGAGCGAATACGCACTACTCATTTACGCGGGAGAGACAAGTAATAACAGGTTAACGTATGAAGGTTGCACCATAGGACTATTCTGTACGATTGAATTAATGATCATAATATGAAATATTTTATTTTAAAAATTTTACATACAATTTTTTTTTTCAAAAATGGGTTCCTTAAATGATGTTTAGTGCGAAAAAAAAATTTGGACGGGTTTGTCAAAGTCACCTGTATATTAACCAATTTTATTGAGAAATTAACATTTTACACATTTAAATAAGTAAAATATGATAAATGATACAATTAGTAAATTACATACATTAGTTATCAATTACCTTAAATATTCAATCACTTGAAAATAAGTTATATAATTAACAATTATCATACATTAACAATGTTATTTAAATTACTGGTTTTAGACTGAAATGATGATGAATGTTTTTAGCTACTTGACTCTAAGTCAAGGGTTCTTTTCCATACAGGGGTGAATAAGAATACTAACCCCTGGGGCCAAGGTCGGCCTGTAGTAAAAGACGATAAAACAACCCTAGCTAGGTGGTAGGGCGCCAAACCTGTATGGATGGCAACCACCCCCGATGTATAAGTATGTCGCCATAATAGCCTTGTGTTGTTTTCTGGTATTAGTGACCCAGGTTCCTGTACCTATATGCAGACAGCAGCATGTTTGCGATGGCTCTGGTGTCGCAAACATCTATAGGCGACGGTAACTGCATAGTATTGGGTGAGCTTATCTGCTGTTGCTCAGCAATAAAAAAAAGTCATTGATATTTTTATCCAGATAAAATAGATTTCTGTTGAATAAAGTAAATTATTTAGTTACAATATCCCAAAATCATCATTCTGTTAAAGAGATAGACTTTAAGCTGTGTAGGAAAATATATTAGTAGCAGAGTGATGACCAAAAGACGATCCGGCAATGCCTCCACATAAGGCTTTCGGTGGCGAATGGGGTTTTAGTCAGATTGGCTTTACGCAGTTGCGGCTGTCATAGTATTAGAATGGTAACGTCGACTTAACAACGTCAGCTTAGTCCAGTATGATACTGATGTTACATTTCTTACATTTCCCTGCAATATTACAAAAAATGTCTGCTTCAATCAGTTATTCATTATTCATCAGATTCACCAACTAAGTGGGACCCTTGGGCTTTGGCCTTGTGAATGCTTGAACAATATATTAATGTAAATACAGTTTATAAATACACATGAAAATTATCTGATTTAAATTCGCTGACTGCTCTGTATGTATGTTATATACATATATATTATCACTAATTTGGAATCAAAAATGGAGGAACATGATTTACATACTACCAAACAGAATACTAATTAAAAACGAATCGTTACCAAATGAGATATATACTTATTATTTATGGCCTATGATAAAAATTGGGGCCTCAAATTAATATTCTCTAAGTGAGTTTCTATGATATGGTATCATATGCTAGGTATTCACTGCAACAGAACTGAAATGTGCACAATGTTACATACAATAGAACTAAACTAAGTACATTGCCTATTCATAGGGGTAATTTCTGCGAGCCTAAAACTGATTTTCCGTAAGCATAGAGTAAAAAGAAAATAGAAATGAGATATTGAAATTTATTTTAACACGCTTTTATTAACTTCATACATATGTTGTTAATATGTAACGGAAAATTTGAACATGATTTTGACCCCCTTCAAAACGTCAGATTAACTCGAAAATTTGGCATACTTATCAAGGACCGATGATAATGCAATAATTTGTATAGTTTGTATCATTATCCTTACCAGGATTCTCAGGATTAATGATTTTTCTGACCGGTTCTCGTCCGATCACCGAAGTTAAGCAGGGTTGGGCTCGGTCAGTACTTGGATGGGAGCCAAGCACCCCACGTTTTTTAGAACAGTGACATTAATTTTCTCGTCAGTAATTTTATTCTTATGTTAAGAATTATTTTTTTCTTTTTAGTTTGATTAATTACAAAAAGCGTGTCTTTTAGTTATTTAAACTGTAATTTTTTTACTAAAGTAATTATAGTCTGATCCACTAATAATAATATCCACTAATAATAATCAAACTTGAATTAGGCCATTTGCCTAGAGAAAATATTGGGGATATTCTTATTTCTGGCCTGACCACAAGAACATAAAACATTCATCTTTGTAATATGTTCATAAAACATGGTACATGTAATATAATAAATTCTGTAGATTCTTTATACTAGCCATGTGATATAGAATGTTTAAAGTATGTAAATGATGATCACACCTCTCAAAATATTTACTTAAACTTGTGTTAGCTGCCGAATTATTACGATCAGGATGTTTTTTTTTATTGCTGTAGGACAGCAGACAGGCTGACGTCCCGCTTAGAATTTAGCAATTACCATCGCCTATGGGTGTTTGCAACGCCAGTGGCATCGCAAATACGCTGCTGTCCCATAAGGGTACAGGAACTTAGGTCACTAATGCCGGAACACAACACAAGGTTATTATGACGGCATACTTAAGATCAAAGGTGGTCGCCATCCAGACGGGCTTGAGGCCCTACCACGTAGCTAGGGTGCGTTGTTTTGTCGCCTTTTACTACAGGCCGACCCCGGCCGCAGAGGTTAGTATTCTTTCTCCGCCCCTGCACGGATAAATGGATGTTTACTATTCGCATCTAATCTGTATTAAAGTTTTACAAGTGCTTATCGGAACTGGATATCATATCTACATTTTTTTTTTTTACGGGGTGGGGAAATCCTCATGGACTACCTCCGCCTGGGGAAAGGCGGAGGGGCATGCCGGACTCCTACCGGCTAAAACCACCACCCCGGTGTCTCCTCACACGTGCGCGCGGGGCCGCGGGAATCCAAATTCTTCCGCAGCCCCACACTAGTGCTGGCCCGGTCTGTCCGGGCCTCGTCTCCTGCACGGGGTAGTGAGGTGTTTAACTATCCCGTGCATCGCCTCAGAGGCGCGCGCCTCCACCTCGGGTCCATCGAATAGGGGGCGGGAACTTCCCCAAGTCCCTCGCCCCTGGACCTATTTATGGGGGCCGGAAAAGGGCGTTGTCCGCCCTTCTTCGCCCGGTGCGCCTTCTGCGGCCGGGGAAGGGAGTCGAGATCCCTCTCCCGTTCCGCAGTTTCCTTCTGCGACATCACGTCCTCGCAGAAGGACACCACTGCGTCCCACGACTCTGCGCTACCGACCATCCTCCGCACTACGGCCGGCAGCGACAGATCTCCTCCTACTTCATTTGTGAGGACACGGCGCTGCTCCTCCCAAACTACACACTCGGCGAGTGTGTGTTGCGCCGTGTCCTCCCCGCCGTTGACATATCTACTACATGATTTGACATTCGATTACTAATTCAAAATGGTTGCCAATATGGAGGACACGTGATTATATAATTGAGTCGATATTTTACCGATAATGTCGATATTTTCTCCGTGCAGGGGTAGAGTAACCACTGCGGCCAGGGTCAGCTGTCGTAAAAGGTGATAAAACAACCCTACGTTGCCTACGTGGTAGGGCCCCAAGACAGTCTAGGTGGCAACCACCCTTGATCTATAAGTAACTAGCCATAATAAAATTGTGTTGTGTATTAGTGAACCAGGTTCTTGTACCCCTATGGGGCAGCAGCGTGTTGGCGATGCCCAGCGTCGTAAACATAGTGGCGGCGACTACTTGTGTTATTCGTTGGGCTGTCGGCCTGTCTCATTAATAAAATAAATTTATGTATTAATAAATTTAATAAGCCTGCTGATGGCACAAGTTATTATTTGTATCAATGTGCTAAACCAGCGCCGATCGTGATTAGCGAGTTCGGCGGTTGTAAATCAACTTTATTCTCTACTTAGTCAAAACAGCTGGCAGCCAGCCTCTGTCTAATCCATTGCTTTGTTTATCACGTATTCTGAAATACGATTTATTGTAAACATCTTTATTTGATTCTTAAACATCTATAATGATGTACATGTACATCGTAGAGATAACATTTACTGGACAGCGCTGATTTAAACCCTTAAAATATGTAAATAAATATATTTTATTTGTCGTAAGATAAAAATCACGTCGCCATGACTATTCGGTAAGAAAGGGTCCTTAATGGAAAAGAAAATGTGCAAGCAGCCTGGTATACAGAAATTTGTTACAATTAGCAAGCCTTAAATAATTCCAATATTATCATCTTAGTGTCGGCAAACAGTAAAAAAATCGGTAGCATTAAAATTATAAAATGTAAGGAGTGTTTACATTTTTATCGTCTAGCATCTGGAAAATACTAACTATCGGTTTATATTATACAATGTTTAGTTTTAAAATACATTTTCGTAAAGTTCTTTACCGACCGATGTGTAATGGACGAGATTGTTTTTAACCAAAATAAGGAAATCCTAATTTCATCATACAAAGTTGACTCCTTATTTTGTGACATTATTCAGTTTCATTAAAAACTCTTCAAAATTATATTTAAAATATAATTATTATTATATTATTATAAAAGTCAATTTCAAAATGTTCCTTCCTTCTCTATAAATGAGTATGGTATAAGACGTCATGCGAAATAAAATGCAGGTACCCGGTAGCTGGGTTCGAATCTCACGATAGCATGCACCGCTTGCGCACTTTTTCTCGCATAATGTGGGTATAATAACATAATTGCCATGTACCGACGGTGAAGGAAACCATCGTGAGGAAACCTGCATACTAAGATCACCGGAATGTGTATGAATCCGCCCTAGACAAGCGTGGTACACGCAACAGTACAAAGGAGAGGCCCAAGCCGAATGGAACGTTGTGAGCTGTTTACGTCAGCACCGGAAACAATTTTTTTGTTAAGCTATCGATTGGTTAAGTAGTACATACAGTAATCAACATAAATAATAATTTATTGTAGATATCTGTCGAGTAAATCAAGATTGATAGAACATTTAATCTTCTCATTGTTTGGAATTATTTATTGAAGAGGACGGTCAACGTTCTTAAAGGAATGTAGCGTCCACATATGTGACGGTATGCTAATGAATCTTCTAACATTTGATTGAATTCGATTGTACTACAACGTACATATAACTATAGTGTATATTACTTCGCACCTCTATGCTGTTTGTGGTTCTAACGTTATTTTACTTGTGATTCCCGCTTGCATCCTCAAACTGTTCCGAGCCCCTAATTTCCTGTTGTTTGATTGATTAAATTGTCATTGAATGACCGAACTGTGTTGTCTTTGCGTAACAATCAAAACTCCAAGAATAGACTCAAAACAGCAAACAACATCTTGAATACACTGTCGAGGGTTAGCTAAATGTTTTACGATTTACAAAAACTACAAATATCAATGACAAAATGACAATTATTGGTTTTGAATAAATTAAAATTATATTCTTGATGTGTCCGTTTAATATATTCACGTCGAAATATTGTTGAAAGCAGGAGTTAAGAAGTAGCGTGTGTGTATGTACATACATATATACAAATCCTTGAATATTGTGGATTGATATTTTTAACTCCATCATGATTTTGATCCTTTCTATTACGCATCAAAACTTATCTGTAACAAGTTGTCAACGTGATTATTTAGTTAATTTTTATATTCGAGTCATTCTAAAGATACATTGATAGTATATAGGTCAGCAAAAGATTTTTCAATTCTTCACCTATTAATATTTTTGTTCGTGCAGGGGCAAAGAATACTAACTGACATTAGTGGCCCAAGTTCCTGTACCCAAAATAACAGGTCACTTGTATTAATTTGTGTCATTGCGATTTCTTTAAACAGTGCACGATCTTTCTTAACCTTTACACCAAAACAGGTTTTACCGTTTGTAATTTGGATTCGGCTAGTTTTTGACATATTCGTGTTTATTATCATAGTTTTATATTTTTCACTCGGTCTCTGTCTGAAAATAATGTCGTGAATGTGATTAAAATACAATAAAACGTCGATTATTCCAACTAATTGGGGAACAAACTAGCTGTGCCCGCAACTCCGTCCGCGTGGAATAGTGACTGGGCAGAATTTTTTGTATATCTTATGGTTTATTGTGGATTACAAACCCTATAAACCCTAAAATATAAATGAAATATGCAAATAGTCAATATTTAATTTAAATTGGAAATTCAACCTACAATGTCCAGCCTAAGCTGAACCCTATTTCGTATGATTGATGATATAAATCTGAGGTCAACTTAAATTGGAATATCAAATTTCCGAAACATCATTTTTAACTAAAACTATTTTTTTTTCTCAAATAAAAATAGCCTAAGTTACTCCTTGATACATCAGTATCTGCCAGTGAAGTCCCGTCAAAATCGGTGCAGCCATTTCAGAGATTAGCCGGAACAAACAGACAGACAGACAAAAATTGTAAAAAAAATTGTTTTAGTATATGTACCGTGTATACGTCCGAATGCACTTAGTAAAAAGCGGTTATTTAATATTACAAATAGACCCTCCAATTTTATTTATTTGTATAGATAGATGTCACATTGTTGTGGAGCATAATTCAACAATTCTGTCATTGCACAAGTTATGTTATGAAAAACGTAAGTGGTTGAAAATGGTGAAACATGTACGAAATAGAGAGCGGTCATGTTGCATGCTCACACGCTTGACCCGCTAACATCATTCATTGTATGGTGCATGGTTATGTGCCATAGTACATAAGTATTGACTTTGTCCAAATATTAAACTTACATTTTCTTTATACTGGCCGTTGTTTCGTGACTTCGCTCGCGTCATTTTTGTGTTCTTAAATGATGGATTCATATGATATTTCGTCTCTTCTTACAAGTGTTTTATCACGATTGCAATTTTGACTTCATAACCCGAAGTATTATTAAGCGTCGTCATTGGGTAAAACTGCGCGCTTTTCAGCACCACCTTCGCAGTACTTTCTTTACACATACTAAAAGTCTAAGAAATTTGGTTTTAAAATGGACGACTCTGTCGGCCGCGAACCCTGAAAGGAAAAAGGGAATGGCACCAAACCTTTACTGTGAGCTAGCAAACATTCGGTACCCTCTTCTCCATAATTTTCCTGAAAAGAATAGAATCGTATTTCTCTTACCTTAGATCAGAAGATCATTTTCAAAATACTTGCGTAAATAATAATAATTACTTATCTCACATACAAACATGTTTTTTCCTGTCCAATGTGAAAAAAGACAGACAAAACGCATCGTAAAATGAATGCATTGTACCCTTATAGAAAGTCCGTGTTTGGATGCATGCATCGCCTAACGCGCCTTTTCCATTTCACCCCGATCGGAAATTTTACCCAGGTCGGCAGCGTATTGGGCTGGAGGGCGTCCTACACTAACTAACAGCCTAAACTAACTAAAAAACAAAAAAAAAATCAGAAAAAATAATCTAATAGACGAAAATCGGCAATTTTTATAAAAAATACCTTTAAGCGTCAAATCTTGTGTTGTGAGATGTTATCCCACTTTTCTTGTTAAGCTGGCCAAGCGTCTCCGGAGCAGGATCTTTAGCTCTGACTCGTCTCTTTAACTCATCCCATAGGTGTTCTATGGGATTCATATCCGGGCTTCTTGCTGGCTAACCCATAACCGCAATACCGACTTCGCTCAGGTATTCATTTACAATGCCTGCGGTATGAGCCCTGGCATTGTCCTGCATAAAAATGATGTCTTCTCCACTAAAATGTGTGTAGGGTACCACATGAGGCTCCAGACACTCTTCAGTGTAACGTGAACCATTTAATGACGGTAACCGAGGTCCAGATACAAACGAAACTTCGGTAGCGGCGGTTATGCCTCGCCAAACCCTCCATGACCCGCCACCGTAACTGACTCTTTATTCAATGCAGAACTGTGCAAAACGCTCTCCCTCTCTTTCGATACACCTTCCTTCTTCCGTCATTAACATATAGCATGATTTTACTCTCGTCAGAAAAGAGAACTGCTCCATTGAAGGTATGAAGGTATGACCAAGTTAAGTGCTCAAGTTCAAAGTTGAGGCGCGCTCTTCGGTAATCTACCGTCAATTTTAGGCCATTAGCAGGTTTATGAGGTTTCATGCCACGCTCCGCCATCTTCTTATAGTAGAATCGCTTACAGTAAACCTTTGAACCTCACGGAGCCGATGTTGTTGTTGAATCGAGTTAAAGTGGCGATTTCTCATCACAGTCATCTTGCTCAGACGTGACTCGATGTCTACCAGATCCTGGACGGCGAGTAAACATACCAGTCTTCCGATAATGCTGATACACTCTATTGACAGCAGAGAGACTTACATGCAGTCGTTCAGCCACAACACGCTGACTATGCCCTGCATCCAGCAACGCCACGACTTGGGCGGCTTCTATGAGCGAGGTATCGATATTTTTAAGGAAAATAGAGCTTTGGAAAGATGTCACAGAGCTTAGTTAACAATCACACTCAGCTCAGAGATCAGTTACAAAAATGATAATTTATGATTGCATAAATTATCATTTATAAAAAATTGCATAAATTATCAATAAAAAGTGTGCGTCTCGGTACGCCCGACAGAAGTGATAACTTAATCTAAGTTGTACTATTTAATATTGGAATTGTTTAAATTGAGATAAGATTAGGTTATTACTTAAATTTTATGTATATTAATATGATAATGTAAGGAAACGTTATTTATTAATAAAACCAAAAATTATTCAACAATAACTAAAGTTTACGAATTTCTAAAAACTGTTTCAAAATTATATTAAATTATTCCCTAATGTAGATTCATTATAAAGAAGAAAAACTTAACTGTATCTCATTGTAATAAAGTCGCAATTCGAATAGGTTTAGCGCTCTGGGTTAGAGTGAGAGAGGAGGAGTTTATACTTGCAGTAGTGTTTCGATTTTTTTGACAAGAAGTATGTAATAGATTGAATAATTAAATGTCGGTTTATTTATTAGAGAGTTCTGTACATAAACGGAATCTATACTACACAAATTGAGCCAAATTATGAAAAAAGACGAGTAAATTTATGTAACGACGTACGAGGGTAGTAACGATAACACTATATAGTAATCGATTATGTCAGTGGTTGGCAACCTTGTCATCCAAAAGAGCCATTTGTAATTTAATTTTATTTAGTAGGAGAAATTATTACGGAAATAATTATAGGGTAATAGGGTAACATTCCGTGCTACTAACTAACTAAACATTTAGCAGTAGAGCCGTAGCCGAGGAGTTTAAAGAGCCGCATGCGGTTCACGGGCTGCGGATTGCCGAATACTAGATTGGGTGATCCGTATCGTTTCAGGTGAATCATTTTCACATAGATTGAAAAGGTTTACATATTCTGTTTCTCCAAATTCCAGTATCTGAGCAGAGTACACATACCGGTGGTTCAACACGGTGATAAATTCGTAGCGGGTGCTGGCGCTGGGGTTACAGCTGTGACGCTAACATATCCCTTGGACACTATCAGGGCGCGGCTGGCCTTTCAGATCACAGGCGAGCACAGGTATACCGGGATCGTTCATGCAGCCACCACGATGTTCCGTACGGTAAGTTCGTTATATATATATATATATATATATATATATATATATATATATATATATATATAATAATAAAGCCATTTAATCCAAATCTCTCGATGCTAATTCCTATATTACAATGTTTGTTAGTAAGTTAATTAAATTTAAAAAGGTTACTTATAATTAATGTTAGTTATTATTTATGAGATTTGGATCCCTGTTTGGGTAAAGGCCTCCTCCATCCTTTTCCATAACTCCTTGTCTTTGCCTGACTTTATCCAGTCGTTTCCTGCGACGTGTATTATGTCATCAGCCCACCGTCTTAATTGTCGACCAACGCTCCTTTTTCCCATTGGTCCTTTCCATCGTGTGGCTTCAATGGTCCATCTTCTGTCTGGGTATCGTGAAATGTGTCCGGCCCATGTCCATTTGAGTGATAGTGCGTGCCTGAGAGCATCAGTGAGTTTGGTTTTATGACGAATGTTTACGCTCTTAATTTTTTGTATTCTTCTAATTTTCAACATGCTCCTTTCCATTTCTCTTTGACTGCTTTTGATTTTTTGTTTTATTTTATTTGTAAAATATATATATATATATATATATATATATATATATATATATATGTATGTATTCTTTTTTTATTGCTGAGGAAAAGCAGACAGGGGCGGAGAAAGAATACTAACCTCTGCGGCCGGGGTCGGCCTGTCGTAAATGCCAACAAAACCGGCTTGGAGCTCTACCACGTAGCTAGGGTTGTTTTGTCGTCTTCGCCGACCCTGGCCACAGGAATTGGTATTCTTACTCCGCCCCTGCACAGAGCAAAAATATTTCCTACTTTTTGACTATCTTTACCATAAATGTATATCAGTTGTCTAGTACCCATAACACAAGCGCTCTGCTCCTTCTTTAGACTAGATGACGCAATATCAATTGTCACAATATATTTATTTATATATATCTAAATCGTTTCCAGGAGGGCGGTATACGTGCGTTATACCGCGGCTTCGTGCCAACCATGATGGGGATGGTGCCATACGCCGGTTTCAGTTTCTACTGCTTCGAGTCACTCAAGTATTTGTGTATGAAGTACTTGCCCACAAGCCTATGTCGGAAATGTGACAGGAATACTGGTAAGTACAGGATTTAAATACGACGACATGGTTGCTAGTCTATGGAACACTCTTTAGTTGTTTCAAAAGTTAGGTGTCTGGAAAGATAAACTCAAAGTAGTTAAAATATTAGCAAATATCGAAGTCACGTGTGCGTAATATGTTTTACTCTAGACATACTAGATACTGCTTAGTCTTTTTTTTATTGCTGTAGGACAGCAGATAGGCTGACGGTCCGCTTAGGATTTAGCAGTTACCGTCGCCTATAGGTGTTTGCAATGCCAGTGGCATCGCGAACACGCTGCTGTCCCATAAGGGTACAGGAACTTGGGTCACTAATGCTGGAACACAACGTAGCTAGGGTGGGTTGTTTTGTCGCATTTTACGACAAGCCGACCGCGGCCACAGACGTTAGTATTCTTTCTCCGCCCATGCACGGATAAAAATAGTACGGATAGTCTAAGATTATTAACAATGTCCCATCATTTAAGAAAACAATTTGAGATTTCTGAAAATATAAAGTGTATTTGTACCTAAAATGCAAATATTTTACTATTATAAATGAAATAAAACATTACAAATATGTAGAAGTAAATTATTTTGTTTCTAAAAGTTATCGTTTGAATAAATTTAAATAAAAGTCCGCGTTGCTTGATATATCAACAAAGCTTTCGTTATGAGACAAAGGTAGAAGAGACTTCCCCTCCTACGCATGCACGCTACACTGCTTGTCCCACTTCTCCGCCGCAAGAAAATACGTTTCTTAAAACTTTAATAACTTTAGATTAAATAAAAATGTCGCAATATTTTTTTTTAGATGAGGGCCAAGTGTCTTAGAAATGAAACTTAGAAAATTTTATTGAAACATTCGGCGGTCTTTGATCAGAGTCCTTGATGGGACCGGTATTCGATACGACTTTACAGCGCATTTTGAGCGCTTAGCCCCGAAATTTGTTTGGCCGGCAGCTGGTCTCACCCGTTTTCTACCAAACATCGGCCGAACTGAGTGTACCGCAGGCTCTTTAAGGCCAAAACGATTGCGCTGCTTTTCTTCGTAAAAATCTAGTATTATTGTTTTTTACAGGCGGTCTGGTGCTGACTGTACCTGGTAAATTGTTGTGCGGCGGTCTGGCGGGTGCCGTAGCGCAGTCGGTGTCGTACCCGCTGGACGTGACCCGCCGTCGCATGCAGCTCGCCTGCATGACACCCCAAACGGAGAAGTTCGGGTGAGTCACCAGAATAAAGCTTCTAGCCGAATTAGGTATTTGAACAAATTTTTTTTTTGTGATAAATGAAAAGATCATATATAAGTTTTATAGCAAAACTATTTTTATTTTATTTTTTTTCGCAATAATTCCAAAGTTATTTCAAAATAAAAATTAATTTTTGAATTTAGTCCCAGAAATACCGAAGACACGCCGACAACTCCCGAACAAACCCGAGCGCGTGTGACGTCACAATGTTTTCACTCATCGCAGTTGATAGAAAAATAATAAATACAGCGTTTTGATCTATTTAATTTTGTTGTCATTGTTAAATATTTAAATTTATATTAAAAATGTCGAACCTAAAAAGTTATCGTTCTTGTTTGGTACCATTATGTACGAATACTACAAAATCAACTCCTGACAAAATCTTTTTAAATGTTCCCCAAGATGACAATTAATGTCGAAATAAATGGTTTCAAGCAGTGCACTGTGATAATCCCAAAACAAAATAATATAATAAATACTTTAATATTTTCATTATTACATTATTTTATAACAGACTTACCTTGGCACCTCGAACTTCAGCAGAATTAAACCGAACGTCATTTTTTTATTAATTGGTAATAAATATATCAACATCAGGAATATTATCAGACTTTGCTTAATAAATCCTTTATCACACATAGCTAATCGGAACTAACAACTCGTATTTTAGCAATAAATTTTCAATAATATGGTCGCATTTAATGCTGTACTGTTATTGACGTTATTGAATAGCTGTTAATGGTGTGAACCGGTTTTTTAAAAACCTAAAATAAACCGGTTTTTATAGAAACCGATAAATATCGGTTTTTTATTTAGGAAACCTATTACGATCCCAAAATAAATTTTCGAGCATTTATGTGTTCGAACATGGGCGTCACTAGTGTTGTCTAGTGTCTTTGGTAGGAGGAATCTCCGAATATCTCGCTTTGATACTTGACTAACTTCACGTTACCAAAACATTTCAGTTTTGCTTGCTTTTTGTTTATTGTGTGGATTTTTCTCGTCATATTTTTTGATAATGGCAGCAACACGGTAATCATGTGTAACTTGCTGGGAATACGGCACATGCCGTGTTTCGCCCATACTCTTAATTTAACTTTAGACGATTCTTTGAAGCTTCCTTTGGTGGAGGGCATAATTAACAAATGTAAAGTTATTGTGAAATTTTTCAAAAAATCTACAGCGGGATGGTAAGCTCTTAAAATAGCTCAGAAAGAAAGAAATCCCGATTCTACACCATTGAGATTAATACAAGAGATATCTACACGGTGGAATAGTACGTTCTACATGATGGAAAGATTACTACAGTTATCTAACATTCTTGCATTGGTATGCAGGAAATTAGCTCAGCCTGCACCTGACTACTTATCTGCCCCCGAAGAAGAAGCCGGTTTAGAAATTATTAAAATTTTGGAAATATTTTAGGAAACTACAAAACTTACTAACGCTGCTCAGTATCCGACTAGTTCATTAGTCATTCCTATAATATGTGGATTATTTGAAAAGCTGAATGTTACTGAAATTTCCCTGGCAACAGATATAGGCAAGATGTTTCACTCATCAGTGAGGTAAAATATGACTAGTAGACTTCTCTCATATGAGACAAGAACTGTGTCCCAAATATCTACATTCTTACATCCCTCATTAAGAACTGCATTTCGTCACCCGGAAAACATGCAGTCTGCAAAAGAGCTAGTAAGAAAAGAATTAGCCCATAACATTAAAGATTCTGACAGGTTTCTAACGTCTACTTCAGAACAAGCAAGTAACACGTCAAGTGACGGAACAATTGAAGAGAAAAAATCGGAATTGCTAGATTTTTTAAAACAAAGAAGCCCCTTTACGAATCCAACTGCTTCTGCAGTTAATATATTACGTATGTATATTGAGACAAATCCACAAGAGGAAGAAGCAGATATCACAAAAGCATAACTGCTTTCCTTCGTTGCGAAGTGCGGGTGCTTTTGGTTCACCAACAAACATTTAGCACCATTAAATATAATAACGCTAAAGTATTTGGCTATATCAGCGACATCGGTACCTTCAGAGAGAATGTTTTCCAAAACTGGATATGTAATATCATCTAGAAAGAGCAGGATACAAGCAGATGCTGTTGACTAAATTTGTTTTGTAAATCAGAATTATGATTTATTAGCAAAAGATGCAAAATAAAAATAGATTTTTATGGTTACATATTGTGTCCGTTTGATGATTATTTCTTATGTACAATTAATGCGATTATTTTAAGAAAAATAAACAACATCCTTATGATTATTAATATTATTTTAGTGTATTTTTTGTTTAAAAAAAAAACTTAAAAACCGGTTTAGTTTTCAAAGTATATACCGGTGTTGAAAATCGTAATCGGTTCACATCACTAACAGCTATTACATTATGACGTCACAATTATGTTGACCAATCATGGCGCGTTTATAGTCACGTGATTTTTATTTAAATTTCATCAATTTTTAATTGTTTATAATTAATTGAAAAAAACTTTTTTTAAAGTTTTTGCATTAAATATCAATATTATTAATAATAAAGTTTTAAAATACATAAAAAAAAAATCAATATTTTTTTTTTCAAATACCCAATTATGTATATAATTTCCAGTATTATAACATTAATTACTATAATATGTTAATTTTTTTTAATGTATGTATTTTCTTCTATTATCTATTGAAAAAGCTGCCTCTAAGATGATTCACACCCATTCTTATCAGCAGATCAGCTGCATGGTAATATGAGAACAGTTTACTGAATGAAAGAGTAGAGAGAGCTCCTCACATTTCACTTTCCTCTAATATATACCTAGTCAGGTCATAAATTCTGTCACATGTTTAATGTAAAATAATTGTAACAAATTTATTAATTATGTAACCATTCATATACAAAATGAACTTAACAAAACATAGATTCTTATGACATTAAAGTTTATTCAAAATGACCTCCGTGATTTTGAATACAAGCCTTCAATCTGCGCGGCCAGTTGTCTATCGCAGCACGAACGAGGTCCATGTCAATATCGGCGGCTGCCTTAATCAAGGATGTCTTGAGTGACTCCAAATTGGGATGAGGCTTTGAGCACGCCTTTTCCTCCAAGTGTTGCCATATCTTGTAATCTAACGGATTCAAATCTGGACTGGAGGAGGGCCAGTCTTCGTGCCGGATGAAGTCGATTTCACGCGCCGCCAGCCAGTCTTGTGTGCTCTTCGCTCTATGAGCTGGCGCCGAATCTTGTTGGAATACCCAGTGCCTGTTATTGAACATGGTATGAGAAACAGGTTCCACAAGGTTCGTCAGGACTGTATTTTGATACACAACAGCATTCGTTTTTACACCTTTCTCACAAAAATGTACCTCTGTTAAGCCCCAATAAGAAACTCCCAACCATACCATGAGCGAGGATGGAAAATGACCTCGTTGGACACGCGGAATACGGTTGCTCGCTTCTTCACTACTGTGTGCGTACACCTTATCATTTTGTTTGTTGTAGCTCTCTTCTACGGTAAACATTTTTTCATCCGAAAAAAGAATTTCCCGATATTTTTTTCCCGCGTACCGCTTCAACAAAGCGCGGCATTTCTTCAGTCTCAGGTCCATTAGACGAGCATTCAAACGATGTCCTGTTTTTCTTCGATATGCCCGAAGCCCTAAGTCTTCATTTAACACCCTTTTCACCGTGGTTCTGCTTAACCCCATCTGAAGGGCCAACAGTTTCTGCTTACGTTTGGGATTTCTTTGAATTCGTGCCTTCACAGCTTTTATCACTGCTGGAGTCCTAACAGACCGAGGGCGACCACTTCTTGACCTGTCATCTACACTTTTATGTATTATTTAATTTATGTTCTAAAATTTATTACTGACCACAAGTTTTTTCGACAGTTCTTAAGATTATATCTAATACATTGCCGTGCCTTCGCCACCTGTGCACTAATGTTTGTCCTAATAACTTTTGTAACTTGTCAGTCGCTACATCTACCTTATATGCTGTATATATCTAATGTATATTCCCATGTCCATAGAATATCTCCAAACTAAATTTATGGAAAACACGAGAATTCTAAACAGAAAATTTCACAGTGCATATACGAGAGAAAATAGCGATACTATTTCATAGATTATAAATATAAAATATAAATAAATTAATCAAACCCAAGACGAGTACAAGAGTAGTAACGACGTCTGTGGCGTAACGGCTAACACGTGTCAGAACGCCCGCATAGGTAACGAATTGGATTCTTGTCCCGCGTTTGTTTGTTTATGTATACGTATTTATTTATAAATAAAAAGCATTGTGATCAATCAGCTATCTAGTATCCATAACACAAGTGCTATGCTAATTTAAATATTCTATGGGACTAGATTGCGCTCTGTGAATTCTCTCAGTATATTTTATTGATTAATCATTAATGAGGAATAGAAATTGACAAATGCTAAATACAATAAGGGAATTTATCAAATACGCCTCTATCTTACGTTCTAATAAAAATAAACACTATACTTTGTATATGTTTATATATATCTATGTATATCGTATTATGTACTGTATATTACTATGTTTTAAAATTAACAGATGATATTATATAATTTCAGCGCTGTGTAACTAATCTTTGTGAATATTAATGTAACAATAATTCTATTTGCATGGTTCTCACGCACTTGGTGTTGGCAACAATACAGGAGGTTGGTTTTATTATTTTCTTAATCGTTGTTACATGCATATTTTTTAAGATGATGTCGTTTTCATCTATCTGTATATGTAGATATTTTATCCGTGCAGGGGCGGAGAAAGAATACTAACCTCTGCGGCCGGGGTCGGCCTGTCGTAAAAGCCGACAAAACAACCCACCCTAGCTACGTGGTAGGGCCTCAAGCCCGTCTGGATGGCGACCACCTTCTGTTTTAAGTATGCCGCCATAATAACCTTGTGTTGTGTTCCGGCATTAGTGACCCAAGTTCCTGTAGCCTTATGGGACAGCAGCGTGTTCGCGATGCCACTGGCGTTGCAAACACCCATAGGCGACGGTAACTGCTAAATTCTAAGCGGGCCGTCAGCCTGTCTGCTGTTCTACAGCAATAAAAAAAAAAAAGATAAATCAGCGGATTTGCTAGCTAACATCTTTAAAGTGGATTAAAATAATGAATGTGTACCTGTGGCCATATATATATGGATAGTTTGGTTTTTTATTAAAGTGTTTTTAATAGTTTCATTCACCCATAGTTATTTTATTATAAAATTAAAAAAAAAAGCTCATTAGCTGAAATCTGCTATTTCTTAAGAAAATGCATGTGTTTAATCAAGCTTTAGTATTTATAATATTATAATAGCTTGATTAAACACACTGAGTAAAAATTATTTGTGAAACATTTAGCGACTGTCACTCATAATAAAAAGTGCGTTGTACTAGGGTGGTCTGAAAAGATTCCGACCTGAACGTGAAGATAGCACTCTTAAATAAAAACTAGTGAATTTCGTTGTTCGTCTGTTGACAGTTACTCACCAAAGTAACGACGACCTCAGTGGCGTAACGGATAACGCACTTCGGTACGCTTGCGGAGGTCACGGGTTCGATTCCCGTCTCGCGTCTGGGTGTTTATGTATAATATGTATTATTTACAAAAAAAAAAGTATATAAGTAGTATATTAGTTGTCTAGGGCCCATAACACAAGTGCTACTTAGTTTGGGACTAGATGACGCTGTGTGAATTGTCACAAAATATTATTATTATTATTATAAAGTTTCAGCCATTTTGGACGCGCAGTTGTTATGTAACAGTCGTTTGAGTGAGTTGATGTGAGTGTTTATTATGAAAATGGACAAAATCGAGTATCGAACTGTCATTAAATATTTGTTTTTTTGTTTATTTGTTGGATTTTGTGTATGGGGACTCTGCAACATCGTTTATGACAGTGATATTTTGGGCAGCTAAATTTAAACGTGGCCATAACAGCTTGGGAGACGATGAACGTTCGGGACGTCCAAAAACTGCAACTACCGACGAAAACATCGCCAAAGTTCACCAACGGTGCTAAACGACCGCCGAATTAAAGTGAGAGAGATAGCAGAGATTATAAACATGTCAAAAGAACGTATTTGTCACATATTAAATGTTAGACACGAGAAAGCTGTCCGCGTGTTGGTTGCCGCGTTTGCTCACGTTAGACCAAAAACGTGTTCGAGTGAACATTTTCAACGCTCTGTTGGCGCAGTTTTAGCGCCTACTTTAGATGAAACTTAGATACCACCATTATACGCCCGAAACAAAAATACAGTCCAAAGTCATGGAGTTATTTTAATCGATTATCTTCAAAAAAAAAAACCAATACATATGCATACTACGCATCATTACTTGACAAGCTAAAGGCAGAACTTGCGGAAAAACGGCCACATTTGTAAAAAAAGAAAATCCAGTTTCACCAAGACGACGCACCGTCTCACACCTCAGCGGTTGCCATGGCGAAAATCCACGAATTACGGTTTTAACTGCTTGACCATCCGCCTTACTCACCACTAACCCCAAGCGACTTCTTTTTGTTCCCTCATCTAAAAATTGCCCTCGGAGGACAGAGGTTTCAGAGATGGGAGCATCGCTGGTAGAAGTGTGTAGAGTTACAAGGAGACTGTGTTGAAAAATAAAAAATATCTGAAAAAATGTCTTGTATCTTTGTTAGGTCTGAAACTTTTCACACCACCATCGTATAATTATTACAACGTTAAGTTGGTAATTATACAGGACTTAAAAATGAAAAAAAAAACATTTATAATACACTAATGTATAATATAGACAACTTACACTAATGTATAATATGCACCTTACAGCGAGCTTAGGCATAAGGGTCACGCTATTTTTTGACTCACGCAATCGCCACGCTTCGGATAATTAGTTTGTTTTTTATTAAGTAACACCAATATTATGGTGGCTATTTTATAAGCCACGCACATTTTTAAAACATTCGTATCTTAGCGACAGGCGATCTTTTTATATCGAAAATATATGGGTAACCCGGTTGGCTGTGTTTTTATATACAATTTATTGAAAATTATGTATTTGTCAAAATAGCACGGGCATGGTGAAAACCCTGACTCTGATATACCGAGAGAACGGTATAGTCAAGGGCCTGTACAGGGGTATGAGCATCAACTACATCAGGGCCATCCCCATGGTGGCCACCTCCTTCTCCACCTACGAGCTTATGAAGCAACTCTTACACCTGGATACCGGCATGAAAGTATCGTAAAATTAGTGTTAATATTGATATAGTATGCATAATAATGGTGTTTTAATTAAATTTCATTTTATATGAATTCCATTCATAATTTATTATATTTGAATATCTATATGACAAAAAAAATAGGAATAATATTAGTTTATATTTTATTAACTATAAAAGATGTATTATTTAAAATTTATAATTGCGGCAATTTTTATACGCCATCTTGTTTTATCATTTTTTGGTATAGCAGTAATACAAAAATTTAAACCACCTATTAAAGCCGCCACCTTTCTGCTGTAGAACTCTGAAAATTATATTTATTTTGAAATTTATATCTCGCCTTTTAATTTTTCTAAAATTATTTGATATTTAAAGTTAGTAAATCTTAAATTATTTAAGCATTTTATTTTATCTAATTGGAAATAGAATTTCATTTTAGCCGTTTAAAATGATAATATTGTGATTCTTATAAATTTTACTTTTTATATTATGCGTATTAAAGGACAAGACACTAAAATACTATTTACTAGAAATTAAATGATGATAATAAATAAGTTCTATATCAAAATGCTCTTCTATTAAAACATAAGACTTGTACTTAATTTTGCACAGTATTTTAAATACATTTCTGAATATTAAATATTTATATTCAATATATTAATTTTAGAACAATATAAATAAAAATTAAAACATGAAACCTTTTCTAGATTTAAGCTAAATGTACACTAAGGTTTATGTGTTGTGACATAAGATGTTCATTCCATTCTAAGGAATCGTGTTGAAATTATCAGTGGGTGCCTTCTGCTTAGAATTACTGTATTTAATGCAGTAACTTTAATATACGTGTATGGAGGTTAGAAGTAAGGAAAATCATCTCTGAAGTGTCCGTCAAATTACATTAAATAAAGGTGGCGCCACAATCGCATCAGTGTAAATTTTAGAGGAAAGCCCCTCTAATTATTAAGTTGGCTTCAGATTTTTTTACTCCATATTCGTCATTTACAGCACATAATGCATATGTGAAGAAGTGCTCGATAATTCAGTTCTCGAAAATATTCGATTGGTACGATTAGTCCAAAATTAGTATGAAAGATCTGGCACAACACGCCCCACGCTTTTTTTGACTAATATTTTTCGTTCATTATTTTATTCCTATAAGAATTATTTTTCACTTTTTAGTTCGTTTTATCATTAAAGCGTGTTTTTTTGTCTTTTTAACTAAAGTCAACATGATCTCTATAGATCTATAACTCTAAATTTCAACAGTTGAAAGATATAAAGAAGTGTTTTAAAAACACATGAGATATAAAATACTCAAATTTATAACAATAAAATGTGAGAGAACAGGTAAAATAAAATCGTGAACTACCGTCAAAATTTGAATTAGCGTACTAAGTATTACCGATGGGAGCCAATACGCAAACTGTGGAATTGGTTGCATCCACAGTGCTATCTTTGACGCGACCGGGATTCTTCTCTAAATAATGATATTATTTCTATTCTATTATAAATTAAATTAGAAAATGCTATTTACTGTTTTATTTAATAATGATCAAATACGTTGTCGGGTTTATTTAAATAAAATATGTTACTTTGATAAATTTTAATTTTAGTAAAATACAAGGATTGTTTGGATTGTAGGTCATAAGATTGTAAATTGTTCATTCCAATAAAAAAAGATTGTTTACAAATGAAGCAAAAATCTGACATTCAAGACGGCGTTTTTCTTGAACACTGTCACCAGTAGCTATTTTTCTTTGTTTAACATGTTCATATAAAATAGGTTTTTTTTTCAGTACGCAATAAAATATTGCCAGCTTTTGATTTGTTGTTGATTATAGACATTAAAAAAGTTATCTCGACGACTGCTTTATTTAGACTAACTGATAATTGCTCATTATTATTACACCCAAGGTGTGCACTTGGACTCAGTGGGTTAAGGATGTTTTTTATCTATAAAAAGGTTATTAATCCCAAGGTGGTTAGTGTTTTTAATTTTTAAGTTATTATTTAATTAATAATTATTTTCAGATAAGTATAATAATGCATTTCGTTTTAGTGAAATATGACAAATTTTCGTTTGTATTTATGACGTATATTTTTAGAAACTTTACATTGCTTTCTACATATTGTACTCACTTAAAACTGGAAATTAATTTCAAGTGTAATTATTTACACCAAAGACAACATTTGAACTTATTTTGAAATGAAGCAATAAATTATATTTTTTTTTAAATTTTGTTTTATTTATGGGAAAAGGAATTTAATGAAAAACCATTTTTTTTTTTTGTTTTTTATTTATTATCTAATTCCTATGAACGGCATGTTACAGATGCAGATTAAATTATTTAGTGTGTGTTTACAATGTTATAATAATTTAGCTAAGTCCTGGTCTGGGTGTGATCGGCGCCATATCAATTATTTACCTATTTTAGATAAGATTATATCTTCACATACATGAACACACTATGCATACATTCTCCATATTCCTGAATGTTAAACCTCTATGCTGTTTGCCAAAGCCTTACATATTACATTTGTTCCAACACGGATTTGTCAAACAATTGGGGCTAGCTAAATATTTTGACATAACGACATCTCTGAACACTAAAATTTGTTAACACTCGGTTAATATAAAAAAATGACAAGATTGTAGTCACGCTATAAACCAACAGTCGTGTCGCTGCTATGTTATCGATGTCGAAAGTCAATTATTGCTTACAGATGTAATATTTCAATTAATTCACCAACAATCCACTATTACAAATATGACCCAACCATATGTGTTATTACTCATTTTTAATTAAGAAATAAGTGTAGCAGTGGAAATACTTCAACGAGTTGTAATATCTCGTCCCAAAGATCAAAAAGGCGTATATAGTATTTAGTTAATTATGCCAAAAGAGCGTATACTTTTGCCATTCATTAAAAATGCTGAAAACTGTAAGGTTATTTGCAGAAAAATATTAATAACGTTATTGTAGTTAATAGTTACTTTTAGTAATCCATTTCTATTTTTTTTTTATATTACGGGCCCTACATAATGAATTCATTTCTCTCATTTTCAATATTCTAAAACCATAATAAACTAAAGCGCCATTTTGGTTGTGAAAATTATAATGCTCTAAAAATGTTGATAAAAAATTTCGCCATTGCGACTCATGTCTGACAAAAACAACGTATTATTTATTTTAAACGGTCATTTTTTAAACCCTTTTGACGTTTGACACAAGATAATTTTCTTCTTGAAGCTGGTACGAAAATTTTGGGTTACTTTCTTAGTTAGGCATAAATACGTTAAAGTTGAATTGCCAAAAAAGCTCCAAATATATGAAATGAAGTAATCTGTGTCGATTTCATATATTTTAGACTTAATTAGACGCTAAAAAATTATTTTGGCTAAACCCCTTAATCGCTTACGAGGTGTTAGAACAAGTCTGAAGAGCTTCGAGATTGAGTGAAATTAATTTAATTTCACGCAAAAGAAGCTCATTAAATAACTATATTTTGTTATTTTTCGGTTATTATATTACCTACAACTTATATAATTAATACTTAGGTTAACGTGACGTGTGGCTTTCGGGCTTGGTGGGCAAGTTTTAATTTATTCAGTACACACGCGTTTTAATTCAAATTATTTTTAATAAAACATATAAAAGAGTCCAAACGAAAAACTATTGCGTGAATCATCAAGCTTGATTCCCAATGGAAAATACAGAAACATCCTTTCTAGTATTCAATCTAAATAATCCAAACATTTTGGAATCTCCTGACGTGTCCACGCTTAATACAGTTTTCGCTAGACCCATAAGTGGATTTATCACGGTTCTCGGCGGCACTAACAATTCAATTACTCCGATATTTGACAGATTTACGAACACACGCTTCCACTTCCTTTCGATTTGATATTCTTCGACATTTTACGAAACACTTCTACAAATAAAGACCTCCACCTGCATTGTAATGTATACAATTTATTTTCTTTAAATTGCTGATTTTATTAGAAAATCTATTTATAAATTGTAGTACCAAGATATAAGAGAACCGTTTCAAAAACCATACCAACTACAAATAACATTTTATCAAATTACAGGAAAATCCGTCTTAACTCGAGAAAATTTCTTCGCATTGACGATGTTATAGCGAATAACATTATAAATAATTATTTAATATTATACTTACCTCTTATGTTTGTAAAATGAGTTCATGGCGAATACTGAACTCGTTTAAACCTATAATGCCTTGTTCTTTAGGTATTTACAAGATTACCTAATATAACGGACTTTACACACAAACCAGTGTATGAATGAGATAAAAATATATCGCATACTCCGTACCATAAGCTAGTGTATAGTTAGGTCGCAGTAAGGGGATATACCGTAATAGGCGGGTGGTTATAGGTCATTTAAAATACCACGCTTGGTCGCAGGAAGGAGATGGGGTTGAGTTGGAGTTTTCATCACTCAATACCCTCTAAAGGAAAACTCGCGCTTGTTACAGCTTCCGGCTATATTCAAATATCGCGCGCAGCTTTTAGCGCTTTTAAAAATCACACGTGGTAACACTGACGCTGCACGTATACCGGGACGTCAGCTGAGTGTAAACTAAGTTAATTGTAGTTTTTGTTTGTAACAAATTCAAAACATATTTATAAATTACTACGTGAAAACTGGAGGAAGGTATTCTCATATACTAGGGATAGTTACCAAGGAGAGGGGGAGATGGGGGGTCTGATATGTCTAGACATGAATATTTAAATTTTTCAAGCTTTTCATAATGTTAAAGCGATAAACAGAATATTTGATGTAGTTTTCCGTCCTACTTAATATGATGTAAACCGTTGACAGCTCTCGTGAATAAAATAACGTAGGAAAAAAAATCTTTACATACTATAGTTATTTAAAAAATAAACCAATTACTTAAAATTATATTTATTTATATAAGTAAAATGTTGCATAAGAAGTAGAAAAGGGCGACCTTTTCGTATAGAACTTCGTACTTTATACATGTAATGACATTACAGGGCCTGACATCAAATTTTAATAAAGGCAAGTATAGAATATATTAGTGAAAAAAAATCTAACACTGGTCTGCATGAAAATACCATAAAGGAAAAATAAATTTAAAGCTCCACTCTTGTGAAACAATTTATTCCATGTTAAACAGGTACTGAGGCACAAGAGCAGGAGGAAAAAAATTATATAATTATATTTAAATAATATTAAAATGCACGTCTTTGCCAATATTTTATGACAGAATTGCACTGGGAATTGCGAGTAAAACTATAATACTCTAAGGCCGACTTGCACAACCAGTCACTAAACTGATTTAGCGCTAAACTTGTTTAAATCATCATTCTGTCCCTGTCACATTGACAACATTTGACAGGGACAGAATGACGATTTAAATAAGTTTAGCGTTAAATCGGTTTAGTGATTGGTTGTGCAAGTCGGCCTTAGACTTTCAGCCCCGCACTAATCAATACTTGCTTATCCAACCACTATGGGACCATTCTGTCATAAAATTAAATGCCTCCCGTCCTTTTAAATTACGAATACGAACGGTACTGTGAACACAATTATCCAACGCAACTGTGAATGAGTCAATAACATAAAATGTTCTATCTGTAAAATACGTTTTTTTTTTACTAGGAATCGTATATAATTAAAATAATATATGAAAAGGTTTTCAGTGTTTCATTTGTTTACTGTTTCGAAATTTAAAACAAAATTAAAGATGCTCGCGTACCGTACACGGTGCCAGACATGACTACCATACCATAGCGCAATTCATTCTAATAATAATATTACTAAAAACTCATATTTCCCTTCATGGCGGATACTATTTTTTACTTTTAAAATCTGTAAAAAATAATTTGACAGCAATATTCAGTGTTTATAAATTATTAATCAATACAGTACTTAACTGTGACTACATGTACTTAATAAATAATTCAAAACACACCTTTGAATGAATCAAATTTAATGACTGTAGAATATTATTTTTACAATACTATTTGAATGAACAATGCGTAATAACGAGAAATATATAAAACATACGTGTTCAACGTACGCCGATTTAAACATGTCTTCCATACATAAATCTCATAATTAAAATCATTAGAATGTTTGCCCATAGTAAAATCCAAAACTTCGAAATCGGAATGGATATTTTATTATTATTGGAACTCAGGCTCCCACTAAGATGCATTTATTTTATCTAAAAACATTTACTATATTGTTCCATATTGTCTCGGCATATGTAACCCACGTATAACTTATACATCTCGCATTTTCGATTACCGCCAAAAATTATTACTTGTTCTTTCAACTGGCTTAACCATCCTAACTACGACCTTCGCAAAAATTGAAATCATCCCTGCAGGGTTGAGATAAAATTAATGACCAATATCGGTTTAAAAACCAAATTTTAACCAGAATTTGTAGTTAACGGAGGCTATTCTTAAATCTCAATATTTTACATTAATTTTAAATAGTTTCTGTAAATGTCGTGAGCACAATTGATAGTCACCAAAGAGCCATTATGGTGGTATGTCCATTGGTGGTGTCGTGCAACCTATGGTGAGTGGCGGATTGCGAAATAAAACTACCCAATTAGCAAATGTACGCTGTTTAATGAGGTCTAAGTGTCATTGATACATTTTTAAATTGATGTTACAATACGTAATAACCTCCGACTTCTAATGAACATACCAGCATAACCAGAACGGGCGAATGCACGGGGGACGGGTGAGAAATTTTGTTGCGGGTTGCGACTTTTGCAACGACTGACTGCTACACTAACATGGTTGAATCCGACTATAAAAACCCTGTCCACCCCACCAAATGAACCAGCCATGCATATTTACACGATACAAATACATATACCACAATACAATAAATTATAATTCACTTTAAGATTTACACGTTTATAATTTTTGAACTCTCTTTTCATTTTGTTGAATTGTACCCACATATTATTAATTCATAAATTTTGCATAAAATATGGAAAATTAAAAATATATAAAATCAAATATACAAAGTGAATTCTAATTTTACATTACATTATTAAATCCCATATTTATTCAAATAGAAAAAGCCAGAGATATAAAAAAGTTCATACAAATTTGCGAGAACTTTCAACTGTAACTTTCGACCGAAACTAAATCAAAATTTAAAGTTGCATTTCATAAGCAATAATAATTTATAAACGATTCTTTAAATGTATTTTTAGTTATTTGAATCGTTAAAATTATTTTCTCTGTACAGAAGGAATAAGAGTACTAACCTCTGCGGCCGGGGTCGGCCTGTGGTAAAAGGCGACAAAACAACCCTAACTGCATGGTAGGGCCCCAAACCCTGCACGGCAACCACCATTGGTCTTAAGTATAAGCCGTTATAATAACCTTGTGTTGTGTTCCGGTATTAGTGACCTAGGTTCCTGTACTCTTGTGACAACAGCGTGTTCATTGTGCACCTAGCGTCACAAACATGCTGATAGCAACTGCTTACTCAGCAATAAAAAAAAAACATTATATAAATTCTTAAACTTTTTAAAAATATTGTTATTGGACACTAATAAAACAATTCGATATAGTTTCAGTTGAAACATGACTTCCAGTAGCCATTTTTACACACTATTACACTGTTAAATTAAATATTTTCTTCAAAACTGTGGCTATCTTATAAAAAAAGAAAAAACCATATAATTTTATAAAAAAAAACCTTTTTTAATGCAGTCGTATTGTCATTGAATGAAAAAGAAGCTATTTCACAAGTAATTTTACAATGCATATGACAGAATGGTGTTATTAATACGTTGAACTAGCTATTGTATATATACTTATCCGGAAGGCATGATTTGGGACCATTCTCATCTATATAACAACTTATCTGCTGCTGATATATTTGGTTCAGTGGATCTGGTCAGAAGAGAACCCCCCCCCCACTCCCACTCAATAAAGATCCGTAAAAGGCTATTAATGAATAGTTTTTACAATGCACAGCAGTGAGCCTTTCCGATTCCTTTTTGAAATTGGGGGTCAAGGGACAGTCGCGCAGGGCATCGATGCATATAGGCGCTCATAATTCAACTTTACAATTCTCAGTTGCAAACACTAAGATTCTGATTGCGCCAAAGTGGAATATTAGCAAGAAATCTTTTTACTATTTCTTTGAACCAGTTCAACGTATTTGTACTTGTAGACAGTGTCAGGTGGGGTGGGTCTAGCCACAACATTTTTCTAAGAGCGTGAGCAGTCAGAATAGTCCAAAGTGTATAGAATTCGAGCAGTTCAAATCGACTTCCGACGATATACTAAATCCCATACATTTTGAATTATTAGGCGGTAACGCTGTAAGAAAACACATTTAGATAGCTTCCCAGAACGCGGGTAGAGGGAGCCGTTACAGGGCGGGGTGGGGAGACAGGCAGAGGGGAAACAAGGTGGGAATATATGGGCGTGTGTCGCGCGAGTAGATCAGACGTTCGCCAACCAGTGCGCGACGCGCGCGAGTCGCTCGAGGCGCGATGTTGCCGCCGCCCCCGCCACGCCGCGCTCCTTTCTACGCCTGCGCGCGCGCATCTTGCCCCCGCTCACCCCCCCATACAACTCCTGCTTGATATGCGCCTCTGTTGGAAAAAATATATATAACCAAATTAATAACCTATGTTCAAAGCTATTATACTGTTGAAAAATCGTATTTATCTATTTCATTTTCAAAATTAATATACAATTATTAAAATAAAAGTAATATTTTTTGAGGTGGGCAGCACATTTACAAGGGAAGACCGTTTGCTAATCTGCTATATTCCAATATATAAAATTTAGGAAATGCTGTCAAATAAAATGAATGAAATGATCTTAACAGAAATATGAAGTAAATACTCACGTGCAGCCTACATGAAGTAATCGGGCGTCCGCCGGGTGACGTGCGGCTCTCCACGCCGCGGGGCCGGGTCGAACTGAAGGCTACACACACACAAACATACTTTTAATAACTAACCCTACATATATTATACATGTCATTGGGTTGAATATGGTCATAAATTTCATTATCCATTGTGTATTACAAATTGTGTATTGTAATATATGTATCGATATGATTAAATCAAATCGATTTTGTCATCACTTTGCGCTGTTAATCATTCCACAATTTTTACCAAATTACATGCTAATCCCCTAACTCCATTCACTTAAGATATTTAGCATTTTGACTGTTTCATAACCTTTATTTGGTCTATTTATATATTTTTATCCCGGGGAAACTGAATGATCGGTACCACGCCGGAAATCCACGGAAAGACGTGGTTATGTCGACCTCAGCGTTCTAAACCTACGGCGGCTACCTTTGTGATACTGGCCGAGATGTTATGGCGAGCGGCGACCGAAACGACACACCGACTAAAACCCCTTACTTGGGGACATTGCCGGATCGATATTTGGACATTTCTTTGCGACTGGTCTGTGTTCATCTAGAATAGGACGGACGTAGAGCTAGCCTGTCAAAATATTACTATTAATATCGTTACAACAATGAGAAGTTACCATCAAAATATTTTACCTGCGGCCGGGGTCGACCTGTCGTAAGGCGACAAAACAACCCACCTAGCTACGTGGTAGGGCCTCAAGCCCGTCTGGATGGCGACCACTTTTGGTCTTAAGCATGCCGCCATAATAACCTTGTGTTGTGTTCCGGCATTAGTGATGCAAGTTCCTGTACCCTTACGGGACTGCAGCGTGTTCGCGATGCCACTGGCGTTGCAAACACCAATAGGCGACGGTAACTGCTAAATTCTAAGCTGGCCATCAGCCTGTCTGCTATGCTACAGCAATAAAAAAATAGCCTTCTAATTGAAATTCTCTCTTCCTTCTATCTTCATAATCGAATCCTGATTATGTTTTAGGTTTTATATTTGAAGCCCGTGTTCTGCTGATGGTATACTGTCACGTTTCGAAAATAATAATCATTTGTGTCGGTGTGCCCATTAGGGACACTGATAAATATTTGAATTAATTTGAACTTTACAAGGGTAAGTGCTGTCTAACACTGCAAGTGAAGATGAATTGGCCATATAAGTATTTGTAGAATCCCTGGCACCTCTAATGAATATGATGAGACAATCCACACTATGCAACTTAGTTCCAGAGTAACGTACTAGATAACTAATAATATACTCCATATATACTTTTGTAAAAAAAGAATACACATTATACAGAAACACCCAGATGCGAGACGGGAATCGAACCGTACTGAATCTCCATTATAATCCACAGATTGCCTGTTACCACATGTCCACAGTATCATTGATATTAAGTTCCACACTCAGTTCTCAGTTCATTGGCCTGCAAAATATAAACATTATAATAAACAAAAACACTTACAATGAGTATTTTAGGGCATCATCCAATTCCATAATAGCCGCCTGATTGCCACATCTGGAACAACCATGTTTTAATCATTTCATTGTAATCATGATATAACAAACAGGATGCCATGAATAATTAATCCACATTGTTATATTCATTAATTATAGTGAATAGACTAAACAAGAACAGAGGTACCCCATTATTTTCCCATGGATCCGTAAAATTAGACATTACTCCCTGTGCTATTTTACTGACAATAAAGAATAGGAACTGACTGAGTAGTTTTTCCAGAGGGCGGTTCCTTTCAGAGCCGGGTGTTGCTCCGAAAAGACCCGCCCCCGAGTGTTCTCATCTATTCTAGCCTCTTTCTTGTGCCTTCCCGTTCATGAAAAAAGAAGAGAGTGAGCACATGGAACGAAATGTAGCCGCTCTAAAATACCGTTAGTGGACAAATTGAGATTAATACCTGAATGATGTTGAAAAATTCTTATCATTAAAAATAAGAAAACTATTAGAGAAGAAACAAACCACTGCTAAGCTCTTCTTCGTTAAAATTATTAAAGCAAATGGACAGTATTCACCAGGCTAGTTGAAAAATGTTAATATCATACCATTATACCATCAGTATACAATCACTGAATTAGTGTAAAAAAGAAATAGGTGAAAATATAGTTAGCTCCTTTGTGGTTTTTGCTCAATCGAGATGATGAAGACAAGGCAAGCCTTATTTTATTATAGATATAAAAACTTTATGACTCTGCTCACAAGCAAATACAATTTTTTTCAAGTTGAATCTGCCAATACTACATAAATCGCACGCTTAATAATAAACTGACCGATTACGATTTAGGTCTAAAGTGAGATAATATAATGAGCGGCATTGTATCGACGCCCTCTATCGACCAAACTAAGATTTATTTCGATATCTCTTTCCCACACTGAGTTACCGCTATTTAGGTATAAGTCAATATATGGAATAAGTCGTAAATGACAAAACGTTTTTTTGCGATTTCCCAAAAATCAGGTTTTTTGAGTTAACTCAGTTTATGGTTAAGCATGCGAAATATGAATCTTGTATTCCGATTTTATATTTATTTAAATTTAAACATGGGTTTTTTAAAATTAATTTATGGTTGCCACAAATTTCCTATAAATAAGAAATATTATGTTGAAATGATTTCAAATCGCAAATGTAATTGATACCTGTAGCAGTAATTGGGCGCGGAGAATATGGTGACGACGTTCCTGTCGTGGCACCAGTTGTAGCCCTCCATGACGAGCTGATGCGCGCGCGACACCAGCGTCAGCCCGTTGCTGTGGTTGAACGTCTCCGAGATGTCCTGTCCGAACGTGTAGCCGGCGCCACGCGGCGATATGCCCCAGCCACCTCTGCAATGATAAAAACAAACCTTTAACTGGTGATATGACCAATTTAAAATACTAAAAAGGACATGATGCCTTACAGGCTATTCTTTTAAATTCATTCTTGTTATGAACTAAACTTGGGTGTTTCAAAACTGTCTTAATATTTAACCACTTGTATGTAATTAACATAAAAAAGTTAAAAATTACACAATTTTTTAAAGTAAAACAATTATATTTTACTCAAAAAAATATTATTTTACTATATAGGTAATACCACTGTTCCTCGATTGAATTAGATCCTTATTTTAGGTTTCGGTCGATCTTATGCAAGAAAACTTATAGTTAACACTTTTAACTGAAAAATTAATATAGAAAGAAAAAAGGAATTAGGAAAAGCTAGTGACAATCAGAGGCGTAGTTGCGGCGAGTGAGTTGTCAACCACTCAACCACTCAGTATTAATACTAAGAACTAATATACTATATTATACTAGTTGGCCCGGCAAACGTTGTTCTGCCATATGAAAAAAAGTAGCCTTATGTCCTTTTCCAAGGTCCAATCTATGACTCAACCGCAATTCATCAAATTCTATTCAGTAGTTTTTGCGTGAAAGAGTTACAAACATCCATACATATGTACAAACTTTCGCGTTACGACACTGTTGCACAATTCCCACTGCAAAGGATCTACTATCTTATCCTATTCATAATAATGCATATTTTGTAATCGTAAAACGGTGGGACACAAATATTATTATCAAATATATGCGGACATAGAGCGTGTGACCGAATTTTCGGTCCTCACAATTATTGCTATCCCAATAATTTGCGATGACCTGGTTATAATGATGAACCTGTCCCTTGGATGTGTATGTATAAATAAATATATTTATTTATTTACAAAATAAAAGAATTTAAACAGTGTATTTGTTGTCTAATTCCCATAACACAAGCGCTCTGTTGCTTATTTTGGCACTACATGGGTACATATGATACATGAATTGACTCAGTATATTTATTATTTAATTTCAAAATAATATCTGTTAATTATTAGATATTATTTCAATTTTTACTGTAAAGTTTTATATTTTACAAAGAAATGACTAAATTAAGGTCGCCTGGAAGATATCGATGAGGCCGCCGATTTTTCAATATTAATTCGTTACAATTGTATTGTAATTTCTAATTTTTGTTAATAAATAAAAGTTTTCAATCTATGGTCAAGGCGTGGCCCGGTCAGGGGCAATAATTGATAATTCCACACTCGCACCAATAATTCACAACTTTATCCACATCTATTTCTTAATGTCTACTTAAACTAGAAACAGGTTCATCAAGGAAAAATTAGTAAAACATAAATGTTTACTTTTTTGTTATCGTAATATGTGAAGAGAACGTATCCTGTGATGGTGCAATGGGGATGAAAAAGTTTGGATATATGTCCAGTAACTGGCCCTTACGTATACGTGGTAGCTATTATACTAGTAGCTATTTGGACACCAACTTACAAGTTCCGGGTTCGAAAACTACTATGACGTGCGTTGCTTAAACATTCACTGCCAAGCATTTCAACAAGTTTTTGTCGTTGCAAATTTAGATATAATAGTCGGTTATGTATATATTTTTATTAGGTTAATAGTTTTAAAGATAATAATAATATGGTCCTTGATCTGCCACTAAAAAAAATTTATTTCATTTCCTACTGTTGAAACTATGGACGCCTGCGCTAAATTTAATAGCAATGTGTCTAATGTGCACATGTCTGCTTTACATTATTTATAAGGCTCTCTCATCCGTGTAATTGTGTACTGTCATTACGTTGTAAGATTAGCTTTGGTATATTAAATAGTTCTAACACTTTAAATTGCCTTTGCTCTCATTTCATCACCTACATTCCTTTTATAAACTGCCAATTATTAAAAACGAGAAATAGCCATAAAGTGTCGATCAGCAGTGACCGACATAGCATCATCGAATGGGTTAAACAAATTTTCTCGTCTAACGTGCATATTAACTACATATAATAACATAATTACCACGTACCGACAGTAAAGGAAAACATCGCGAAATCTACCTCGGACAAGCGTTGTGGGTATAATAAATATCCATTCCCTATGGGGGTGCGACCAAAGTACCGCAGTGTGAGAGCATAACACTGCTCTGTTGTTATCTGAACAGATACTTAAGGCTAATATAGTATTGAGAAATCGTCACAATCGCAAACTGTAAAATCAATACCCAATAACCTAGTTAGATCGCCCAGTTAGTTGTTAGAGATAGCGCGCGAGACATAACAAGCGCGACAAGCGGTGACGTGGCAAACATTATCACTTCGACGGTATAATTAGTCCCTGACTCCACACATGGGCTCAAGATGTCCTAGTCACTTTTTGGTTATTTTAGTGTTTGAACGGAGATTACATATTCTTTATAAGAAGTTTGTGAGTTACTTTTATGTAAGCACCAAGCGTGTGCTTATATCTAAAAAGTTTCTGACATATCATTTGACATGACAGATTACATGTAACTCAAATTAATGTTTTACACAACTACTGCAATATAACTCTTCAAGCACGAAAGGATAAATAGATTACCACTTGAACTTTATCAGTACACAAAATGCTCTAATAACTGCATTTCTTTTTGGTATTAGCAGTCAGACTATAGCCACAACAGTGAAGGATAAGAAAGTCGTTCAGATGAAAACGAACTCCGTCATGACAAGATTAAAATAGCATGTATATCTCTAAAACAACAAACAACCTTAACATTGAGTAATAGAATGTTTTTGTGTAGAAACAACCGTAAAAACAAACTGGAACCAATGTTTTGAAATTCCATTAATATTCATGAAACCACTTCACCTATATGCATCAGAATGCACTTTACAAATAACATCATATATTAATAAACAAATATCGCTTATTCAATTATGTTTTCGTCTTAGTATTTTTCTTATACTGAGGAAATCAATCATTAATAATACCTTTAGTCAGATTTGGGAGGCTATATGGAAGGTGGTAAGGATCCTGACAGCTCAGTGTTATTACTCGGAGACCAATCAGAGGTCCCGGGTTCGAATCCCACAATGGCATGCACCAATTAGGCAGTTTTTCTCACCTAATGTGCATATTATAGAATAACTACAATGTACCGACGTCAAATGAGAACATCGTGACGGAACCTGAAACTAATCCAGTGGTCGGCAACCCATGGCTATGTTTATTCCAGTTTATGCTAGTGATATGTTTAGCCCAGCCACGGAACATTACAAAGGGAGGACTGAGCCTAGAGGTGGGGCTGTTATTATTTTATATGGGGGTCACCGTTCTACTGCGCTTACTCACCTGACTAGCAAGCATTAGCCAACGATCGCTGGTATAACCACTATATAAAGCCGAGTTTGTGGCCTTTTAGGGCAATTTTGTATAATTTTTTTTATTGCTGTAAAACAGCAGACAGGCTGACGGCCCGCTTAGAATTGAACAGTTACCGTCGCCTATGGGTGTTTGCAACACCAAAATTGTATATGTTTGTGTTGTAAATGCTTGTCCTAAATAAATGTATTTTCTTTGTTCCTATAAACCCTGGCCACCTAAAGCGATGTGTAGGACCGTTCGCCGCAGGTTCGACTTTTTCTCATTGCTCTATTGACCATTTTTGAAACTGTCACAACTGTGTAGTATTGTCACGAGGAAGTAAATCTAGTAGTATTGTAAAAAAAATTAAATGTTTCTAGATCGGCAAGAGCTGAGTGAGAATTGTAACAGTCTGAAGACTGCTAACTGCAAGGGCTGCAACAGTTCTTCATCATGCAGTTTATTAAATCCTAAGAATGTTGGTTGAAAACGACTGACATGTCAAACCTAATGTACAAGCAAAATATTTTCCAAAATTATTTACATTAGTATAATGTTAACAGCTGTTTACAAAATTCCGATATAATTATTGTTATATTTTCTTAAGCATACGCGCAATTATTAAATGTAGTATGGAGTTATTAATAGTGTTTAGTCATAATATTGTACAGAGAGATCACAAATATACGTAAATTTAATCCTACCCAATAATATTGTACATATTATTTAAGGAGAAGATGAGAAGAGAGAATAAAATCCTAACATCTCTCAAGTTATAGAAATAATATTTTACAATTCATAGGTCTTAGGTTTTAGTGACAAATTCACCACCTTATATATATATATATGTTAAATACAGAAGCATCATAAATGAGTTGTTTTTGTGATCAATATCATCTTACAGATATTCTTTAGAAAGCTAATACATGAATACCAACATTCTTACTTACGTGACACTTTGTTATCGAGCATTTTCAAAAATACAATGAAATTTAAATGCAATTAAAATTTTAGGTTTTTTGTCCTCTTCCTGCCCTTATCCCAAACTATGTGGGGTGGGCACATGTTCCCTCCTTCCACTCTCCTCTGTTAGCCGTCATTTCAACATTCACACCATTTTTCACCATATCATCTTTTACGCGATCCATCCATCTTTTCTTTAGTCTACCTCTCGTCCTATCATTGCATGGCACTCTTCCCTTCGCATTACATTACATTTTTGTGTGCTGCAAATAAATATAGAAGGGATGTTGCCTCACCTGTCATCGGGATCGCTCCAGAGCAGATCGCACATGGGACCCTCGTGTGGCACCTCCTGCAGACGGTCGAGCGCGCGGATGTGGTCAAGGGTGTCAATGGAGGGGCTGAGACCGCCGTGCAAACAGAAGATCTGCCCGTCCACTAGCGCAGTAAGCGGCAGGAAGTCGAAGAGGTCCGTAAAGTGCTTCCACACGGACGCGTTGCCATATTTGCGCAGACACTCGTCGTAGAAACCGTACACCTGCGTGATCTGGCGCGACTCGTGGTTGCCGCGCAGGATCGTTATTCTTTCGCGATACCTCACCTGTAAACAACATATCAATTATCACACAACCACTCAAGGCTGGAAATAGAAGGCAGGGAGGGCTGTATATTCTGCACATCGCATAAGGCATGTCTTCGGGATTTTCAAGTTTTGCAAAATACCACGCTTGGTCACAGGGACAGCAGAGGAGGTTTA
Organism: Malacosoma neustria; assembly: GCA_963693495.1. Taxonomy (NCBI): domain Eukaryota; kingdom Metazoa; phylum Arthropoda; class Insecta; order Lepidoptera; family Lasiocampidae; genus Malacosoma; species Malacosoma neustria. The sequence continues at coordinate 4,293,453 of OY856387.1, forward strand.
GGTTTTCGATACGAAGTCAAAATCCTCTAATGGAAATCTCGCATTTTTTCGAGCTAAATTCAAATATAGTGCAATTAGCGTTTAGTTTTTACTTTTAACTATAGGTATGCATGCACTTTTGGCAATACGCAGCATGTGCTGTATATTATCAAACACAAATATGAGCCAAATTATTATTTTTTAACTTTATGTTTGCAAAAAAATATAGAAAACTCTTGGATCATCTCATATATTACGGATGGTCAACAGAGTGAGGAAGCGGAGTTAAAAATTTACAAAAATAGGTCACTAGTTATAAGTACGTCCCCTTAATAACAGGGCTTCACAACTCAGAGGTTCAATACGCAGTAGCTTAACCTTAAATAGAAACGAAATTCACAAGACCATGCAAAAACTATGCTTTGTATTTAATTAATTTAACGTTAAGATGAAAAAACATGTAGATAGTCAAACAATTTTGACTGCAAAATATAATATCCGTGTATATAAGAACGAACCTAATCACATTCAATGATATGAATGTATGTATGTAGAGGTAGTATAAATAAATGTTATTACCTTGAAGACGATCTAACCTTTCAAGCAATAAATGTTTTTCATTAAGGTCAATACTTGCCAAATTATGTCTGGGTCGCAAGTGATAACATTTTAAAATCAAATTTCCTGTTCCGTTTGTGGAATTGAATCAGATTTATCAGCTGATGTACATATGTTTATCCGTTTTATTTTTAAATTGGTTATTCGAAGGATGTCAAGAGGTATTGTTATGAGTGTTTAATTCTGAGGAAAGCCTAGCCTTGGGCAGCATGATACCATAAAATGCCGTTGAGCTATTAGATGAAAAATCTTCAATATTGAAAAAAGTAATTAGAATTAAAATTAAGAGCTCCTTTCCCTTGGACAGGATTTTTTTCAGTATATATAGAATGATATTATGCTGCCAGAGTGAAAAAAATGTCATTCAAAACGAATGAACCTATTGTATATACATTATTAAGGCTAGGAACTTATTTTAAATAAAATTTTGAGTTTTCTTTTTGCGATTTCCCAACTAAGGTATAGGAGTAGTCCTATTTTCCCTCCTGGTCACCACCACACAGCCCGCACATATACACACAATCTTGTTTTCTTCACACTAGAAAGTCTTACAACTTCCAAATTTATTATACTCCGAATTCATATGGATTCCTAAGCTTGTTTACAATACAATTTGTTTCCAGTACGTCCAGAACGGCAATCAGTAACCTTATAAATGGTTAGAAAAGTAGGTATGTACAAATAAATATATTTTACATTTCCATCCTTTCAACCGAATGAAAGTAGAGGAAACAAACACAACATCTGAAACTGTTATTCCAGGAACACTATTTTCTGTGAATGTTTCAAATGTGTTTATTTTAATTTACAGATATCTCGTAATATCGATTTTATATATGAGAATTCTCCCATCAGACTTTTATTTTAAATAATATTAATTTATTGAAGAATGGATAGAGTAAAAAGAGTACAATTAACGACACAAGCTTTATGCTAAATTATGTACTTTTTTATACACTCGTGTGGATTCGGTTACCGCGTTTGCAATATGTAAATTGCTTGCTTAGGTCTGAGCATATGCAAATTACCTTCTTCTTCAAAGCATTTCCTTTCGCTTGCATGCGAAGATTTAACTTTGGTACTCGATGCCCACACACGGTTAAAATAATTGAAGCCTATTTGCGTCTATGCCTTTCGATCAACAATCCTTTTCTTTACCGAAGCCTCTTTAAACAGCACAAGAGGGTCATCCTATCTATCGTGTTCCAAATAGAAATTTACGATGGAAACTACATGACACATTTGGCAAAAGATTGCGCGAATGTATGCCATAGATAGTACGTGATTTAAACCTGTGTTATATTATAATTTTTCTCCTTCCATCCTATCTGACCCCTAATCTCTGTGCCAGAGAAGAAAATCGATAAATCAAATTGACCTTACACATATCTAATTACTTACTTTATACAGATTCCCCAATCCCATTTATAATATTACTGTGATTCTACGAAACGTACGATTAAATCTCATGCAATTCCAATATTAAAATAATTAGCTCGCATATCATTAACGGAGGAATTATCGATACGACCTGTTACTGCGGGTCATAAAAAATATATATACATGTTCAGATACAACTACATTAGACTATAAAGGAAATGAATAACCAATAATATCTAGAACATGAGAAAAATTAAATAATTACCCCTATGGGACCCAGCGTCGCAAACATCCATAGGGGACGATAACTGCTTATTGTTAAGTGGATCGTCAGTCTGTATGCTGCTCCTCAATATTAAAAAGAAATCAAAACATTCCCTTTTTCATCTCCACTTCGTACGGTCTCCTACATCCCTGGTAGTGAGTCCATTCAGAGAGCTAATATATGTTTATATTTTAAAAATCTCAATAACGATACAAAACTTTAAAGACGATACATCGATATATTACCGTATATTCATTACATTACCCGTTCCCTTGAGCAAATATATAATAGTCATAATACAGACGGAATAGTTTGCCAAACGTATTTGCAGACGACTGCCGTACTAACGAACCCTCCAACCTTGAAAAGCAACTTGCATGAATTAAGCCCGTAAGGTCTTGGTGGACTGCCTATATTGCAGTATTTACCGGTTCTTAATATTTTTTTATATTTTAGAAAACATCGAGATCTTTATTACCATTTCTTTACCTAGTACATAACAATACATGATACCGCCCCTCGTATCAAGAAAGTAAATTTTTGATAAAGCAATGGTAAACAGTGACCGAACTTTATCACAGATAACGATAACAGCCATGTTTATTTCCTCTCCTTGGGTATACAAGCCGACGTGCGCTTGTTTTCATATATGGAGATTCTTCAGTTTTCTTTCACGAATATTGTTTCTTACGAGTTATACAATGTTTAGATGGCGTTTAACGAGCCCACCGCGAATTTATAATTGACCTTCGAAAAATTCCTAGATGACCACAAACATGTGTTGTTTATATTTAATCGATTCCAACAGAAACATAGAAACGAAAAGGAAATCAAAATATATACAGAAATAAGAATAAGAAAAATGTTATTTTTCACGGTTACTAGGTAAATTAATACAGGGAATACTTTTGTATCTCATTAGAAACTCTATCATTCCTTGCCATTATCATATAATATAAATAAATAACATTTAATGTTAAGCGTTAAAATTTAAAAATAAATGTATAAAATAGATGAATTGAGATTTTTTATAATAACAATCACCTTTTAAGCTATTTGAGCAAAAATTTATTTTGATTGAGAATCACTTCATTGTGCTCAGAGTGGCAACCGAAACTGGCGCTTCAGTGCCCGGGGCAGATTTCCAACCTTCTCCCTTCTTTGGAAAGTCTTCGACATCCCTAGGCCCAGTTCATTCATGCTAATATCACTTTTTTGAGGTCAACAGCATTTATTGAGTTTCTCCATTATAATCGCCGATTCCTATACAATGTGACAATACCAAACTCGACTCCAGTATGACCGCGATTTCATGTAGGCCTAATAATGATAATGACTAATATTTTATACCATTATGTAAACATAGTGCCTCTTTGACAAGAAACGTTATTTTGCGTATAAAAAAATCTGTCAAATATTGTCCACAACACATGACAATGACAGCCTCCTTCTTCCTGTCTTAATCTCAGCTATGTGGGGTCGGCACAACATGTTCTTTCCTTCCAGTCTCCTATATCAGTCATCATCTGAACAATGAACATTCACGCCTTTTTTGCCATAATACCATCTTTTACACAATCCATGCATCCAAATCCACACTCATTTCTATTATTTTCCTTGTGTAAGTACAACATGAACTCAAATAAAATGACAGTGATAGTAAATATTAATTATTTTTAAATGTTATATAAAACTAAATATACGATTTGTAATCACATTTATCAAAAAGTTTCCGAACTAAGAAAAACACAAAATTTTGGCAAAATTCGTTTTCATTCATCGACATAAGTTCCATTTAAGGCTATACAATCGACTCAACGATTGTCTAACTTCTCAATACCATGTTTATAGAAAGCTTGATCTTTGCTCGCAAAATAGGCCTCTGTTTCGGCAATGACTTCCTCGTTGGTGCTAAATCTTTTTCCCCGGGGCATCCTTTTCAGGTCTGCAAACCAGTAGTCACTGGGGGCCAAATCTGGCGAATACGGGGGGTGAGGCAGCAAATCGAAGTGCAATTCATTCAATTTCACCTTCGTAGCCATTGATTTGTAACAATGGTTGAATTGTCTTGGTGGAACAGTGGTTTTTTCTTTGCCATGTGGGGCCGTTTGTTCTTTATTTCTTCGCTCAATTGATCCAATAACGCTGTATAGTATTCAGAATTGATCCTCTTTCCTTCCTTAAGATAGTCGGTAAACAATGCACGCGCATTCTGGGAATACCAATGCCATAACCTTGCCAGCCGATTGTTGTCTTTGGTCGCTTTGGAATGATTCCACCTGCCTCAGCCCACTCAGCTGACGAGCGCTGTCTCTGGAGTATAATTATGTATCTAGGTTTCATCCATGGTCACATACCGACGTAAAAATCCGCTTCGTCTTCAGGCCTCCGAGTCGTCGCTTCGTTGTTGTTTTTGATCCTAAACCATCTCCCTGACTTTCATTTTGCAGTCGGTGAAAAAAACTTGCGGATTTTTTGACGGGTTCTTCATTAACAGCCGTATTTGGGCGACTATTGCATTACACCATTCGCAAACGGTTGATTTCCCTGGAGCAGAGTCCGAATAATGCTTAGCAACCAACTCTTGCGTCTTTAGCATTTTTTCCGATCAAAAATCAATGCTTGATCAACACGCGAAATTCTTTTTTATCCATCTTTTGACAAAGACACTAAAGTTGCTTGACACAAACAATAATAACTTAACACGTGGTCCAATTGTCATGAAATTTTGACACATACCTTAAAAGGATGGCGCTATCGAATGCTATAATTGTTTTTGCATATGTGGCGCCATCTATATGTCAGTTCGGGAACTTATTGATCAATGTATCACATACTTTCATACAGGAATAAAAAGAAGCTACTAATGCTGGTAGCATACTGACCTTAAGCGCGACGAGCAATGTGACAGTTTCCACACTGTAGTACCCGCGGTCCACGTAGTCACCCATGAACAGGTAGTTGGTGTCGGGCGAGCGCCCCCCAATGCGGAACAGCTCCATCAGGTCGTGGAACTGGCCGTGCACATCCCCGCACACGGTTACCGGACATTTCACCTCTTGCACGTTCGATTCTTTAGTCAGGATCTCTTTTGCCTGTAGACAATTATAATATAAGTTATAAATAAAAATGAATAGCAAAATATGTTGCTAAGCGCAAAACTCGAAGACGGCTGGACCAATTCGAGTTTTTTTTTGGATTTATTCCTTGAACTCTGGGGAAGGTTTTTATGGAGAGGAAAAATTGCACGGACAAACCTAAAAATCAGTTTTCTTTTTCTGTAATTGTGAACGTAACTTCAATTTGCTATTAGCAACTTGAACGCATCAGTAATTACGATGGCATTTTTTTTTTCATTTTTCACTTGACGCATGTAAATTTACGAAGCGGGTATGCGTACGAAAACTTCTCATATTTTTTCGATTTACTTTTTTTGTTATTCGACCAGCGAAGCGGGTAGGAACGGCTATATACGTTATATATTCATTGGTGCCTAGTAGCAATATATTTATTGGCACACAGTGGTATAACACTCGGACACCAATCTAAATGACATGCACCGCTTAGACAGTTTTTTCTCGCCTAATGTGAATATTATAGCATAATTAAAACATCGTGAGGAAACCTGAATAAGGATATCAACGGTATGTGTAACCCGCCAATCCGCCTTACACCGCCAATCCGCCTTAGACAAGCGTGGCGGGTTGACTGTCCGTTGCCTCAAGGGCGAGGCCCGGGGCAGGCAGTGGGGCGTTATGGGCTTGCGTTCCTAGTTACACTGTCTGGAAGCGATCGCTTATTACCAATTTGGTGAACAATAAGGAGTTTTCTATATATCTATGCATTCCGTACAAATGGATTTACACTAAGGGTTGATTTTGTGGTTGATGGAAAAACAATGACTACCAGCATGAGGGCAATTTGATCGTCTGCATCTTTAACGGAACAGTAATAAAATATTCCTATTAATACTTCGATTCCTGCACGTCCTTTTACATTTTTTTACACAATACACTCTTTCATTAGCATTTAGTACAATTCACGTAACAATAATAACGTTATTACTTTCAGAAATCCGAGGGTGAACGGCCGAAATTAGAGACAGTGACAACGAAGTCGAGCCCTCAAGCATTGAACCATCATCTTATTGACAAGCGACGAACTGCGCTTGAGAAATTGTTAAATTTATTAACATCAATAAATCCCAAAATAACGTGTACGATCTAGGGAGACAACGAACTACGTAGTACGCGGTCAGTCTTTTGCCTAATGAAGCGTAGTTTTATGCTTGATGAACATGGAAAATTAATAATTTTCCAATATTGTCAATGAGACACAAATTTGTGAAGATCATTATTGTAAATATAATAACGGTTAATAACTTTATTGTTATTGTATAAGCAGGCGTCAAAAATAATAAGAATCGTTCAGCATACATACACCACTTGATTATCATCATCTTAGCGTCAAGTCTCGGTTACAACTCAAACTTCCGTTTCGATGCCCGAGTTCCACTTTCCGACTTTTTCTCCTCCACTTCGTGTGATCTTTGGCATCCCTAACAGTGAGTCCATTAGCACGGATATCATCCTGGATTATAATTATCAGTATTTAAGAAAAGTAAAATAAATACTGTTACTTATATACGTTACTCTAAATTCACTCATTTAAATGGGATTTTCGCCTATAAAACCAAGAAAAATAATTGTAGGACCCGTGGAGCTTGAACGAAAAAGTGATGGCTTGGCGTCGCGAAGTACGATTATACGTTCCAACGGAAAACCGTGCGAAATGAATGACAGAGTCAGAAATTGGACTCCGGGCTGAAGCGGAAGTTAGGGCTGCAACCGGGATTCAACGCTAAAATGATGATGACCAAAACGTAACCGACATAACCAAAGTAATGTACAGAAACGAGTGCGAATCAGATAAAAATAGTTGAAACTAACATAAACATCCTATTAGAAAACGTGGTTTACGCTAAGGCAGGAACATCAGAACATCTGCATTCAAATGTTTCCAAGTTTATTACTTTTAATAATAACATCAATTGTCATTAATAGCGTAATAAATTTTATATATAACAAATATTATAAGACGTAGTTACTATGTTAAGCACAAGCTACTGCCTTTTTTGATTAGTCAACAATCATAGAACTTGATAAACTTCATGAGAATTCAAAGTATATAGTTTTTAGGATTTTTTATTGCTCTGTAACTACAGACAGGGTAACGGCCCACTTATGGATGTTCGCGAAGCCAGAGGCACCGCTAACATGCTGCTGTGCGCGTAAGGGAACTTGAAACTGGGTCACTTACAAACACAACGCAAGATTTAGGGCGGGATATTTAACAACCAGGAGCGGTCGTCATACAAAGTAATTCTGACAGCCGCAACAATATCACAACTGCAGACAATTCTAGTAGAGAAGTATCAATATTAAGACAACAAAATGCAAACAAAACTCGCTGAAACAGAGGACTGAACAATACACAAAAACAAACTTCTAACTTTGTAAAATAATGAAGTCAATATTCACATAAAATCACAAATACTATACTTTAAGTCGAAAATTATCCCTATATTCGAATATAATTTGAATAGCATTACCAATTACAAAGCGAGTCTTGTATGCAACACAGCTTAGGTTAAATAAACTTAAAATTAAATAATATAAATGCTTATGAGAGCACATGATAAACTTTTCTTAAAGGAAAACAAATCCCCCATGCCACCATTAGATTAAACAAAACGACCGCAATAGAAATAGATACGCAAATAACTGTCTGTTTGTTTGGTCAACAGCTGAGGAAAGGTTTGGTGTTACAATCAGCAGCAACATTGACATGCAATATACGTCCTTATTAACTTACATAATACCGTGCACTATCGCATACAATATCAGTTAAACATGACATTATTACAAAAATGAGAATAGCATAAAATTATAACACGATGAGTAGTTTTATACATAATTCACAAACGACGGCTGGTGCAGGGGCTACGATAGTGTCCCATTACACATTACGTGACTTCTACTTCGATCCCCGTTTAGGACAAAATATTAGATGTAGGCGGCGAAGAGAGGGAACAGCTTAGAAAAGCGGATTGTAGTTGGAAACACGGAAAGCAAAAGAGCCCGCGGACGGTCTCCAACCAGATGGTACGATCAAGTGAGGCCTCAACCTTATCGCAATTTTGCTCGGTCGTCAGAGACGCTATGGATAGGCACCGATGGAGGCAGATTTTTTCTATTGGTATAGGACAGCAGACAGGCTACCGGCCTCGGTACATCGGTGTTTGCAACACGAGAGGCATCGCTATCACGCTACTATCCGCATAATGGTACTGGAACGTGGTCAGTTATGCCGGAATATACAACACAAGGTTATTATGGCGGCATATTTAAAAACAAGGGGTTATTGTCATCCAGACGGGCTTGGAGCCCTACCACACCTAGCTTGACGCCGATCCCGGCCGCAGAGGTCAGTATTCTTTCTCCGCCCCTGCACGTATAAAGGCACCAACGGAGGCAGATTATTAAATCAAGGTGCACCACGGCACTTTTGTCCACAACTTATAATGACCACGATCCTCAGCCATGAGGGACCGACCGCAGAAATATAGAGATTAGATATATTATGTAGTTTTGATAGGTAAATAATTCATCTTTTTCAAAACTGGAGTTCAGCAGGCCGCCGCCTCTGGACGTTCCCAACACCAGAGGCATTGCCTCTGGACGTTCCCAACACCAGAGGCATTACCAACGAAGCGGTTATAGAACGCCTTATTTTGAAAAATCCCACATCGTACTGCTATGAGAACGTGAATGTATTTTTATTTACACAACATTGAAATACAAATACTTTATACTAATACAATAAATTTAAAAAATTTAAAAATAACTAGGCTAGCATAAAAAGTAAAGAAGAACAGTTTAAATATAAAATAGATTCTCATCAAGGCTGCTGCCCTTAGGGAGAGTGCCTAAAATGCTGGCGACATTGCCCCGCTGTAAAGCCAGGCTTAACCGCTGGCCAAAATAAGTTCCAGCCCTCTGGTCACCTGTGCGTTCTACGAGGCGGGATGATATGCAATTGAAAAGCTTTTTCATATCATCTCCCCATGGGCCTAACGTTTCAAACGCCAGCGGCAAAAATATGTAGTCACGGCTTAAAGATACATATTTTCGCCGCTTACGCGTTTGCGCTTCGGACGCGGCCGCACCAGCCGTCACTGATGTTCCATGTAAATAGGAGGCCGCCAGTGTGTCAACACATGTTGCGTCCCACACTAAGCACCTCCCACCCTTCCATGGAACTAATGTTAAACCGTCGGGTCTCCTGCCATCATCACGAGCAATACCATTCGGCTCTAAAATAGCCGGAACGTTGATGGAGACAAAAGCCCGACGAATAACATCATTCAGTGCTGCGTGGCGCGAAAGACGACCAGCGCTCCGCTGGCAAGAAAGCCCATGGTGACCCAGACGATCTACCATAGATCCACAAGGGCAGCAGTGTGGATGGTTTGTTGGCAAACCTAGTCGCAGACTGATGGCAAGGGAGAAGGTGGTATTGTCCAGAAGCGTGCCTAAATTTGGAGATGGAAGAGCTTGGAGCCAGAGTCCAGATTCCCAAGTTGCAGCAGCAAGAAGACGGGCCCTCTCAGCCGCGTCGGAACTAGAGTTAACTTATCAAATACAACACGGCAAAGCGGCTCATCCCAAAGACGCTGCAAACATAGCTTGACTGGAACGGCCCCATTGGCACTAGCTTCTCTCCAGGCCTCTAAAGCTTCATTATAATACGGAAAATCAAAATGACCAAGAGAAGGGAAGAGAATTTGGCGAATCAATGGACTAGTGCTATTTACGGATGATAAAAAGGCTGGAAGAGCAACATCTGAAACTTTCCTGATACCTATACCCCCGAAGCGAATAGGGAGTGATGCTTGGCACCACGCCCTATCTGTGACTGAACAATTAAAAGTATGGGTCAAAATTTTAAGCATGGCTGCGTCAAAAGAGGCCAAACTATTGGTAAATTTCCAAATTGGTGAACACCTTAAAAAGTATGTAAATTTTGGTACAAATAAACAAAATTTTATAATTTGATAGGCCATATGAATATTAATTTTTTCTAAACGATCATAAGAATTTTGAAATTTCCTCATTTGTTCGTCTAGGAAAACTGGAATTGACTCCTCCAAAATAGGTGCTCCTAAAAGACGCAGTGTGTATTTGTCTATTACTTTAATACTAGGGGCCAAGCTATTAAAATTATTAACTACAGCGGCTTTAGACTGAGTCGTAAATTTGTCACAAAAAAAAGCTCGCATTTGGAAAAATTTATGTTTAAACCAATTTTTTCCAATTCGCTTATTAGACACTTTAGGTCATTCAAAACAGTGGTAGGATGGCCTGCAATAGTCCCATCGTCAAGATACCAAATATTTAATTTTGAAGTAAGGGTTGAAATTATTGGATGAATGGCTAAACTAAAAATGGCCGGCCCAAGGGGATCTCCTTGCTGACAGCCAACAGAAGAGTCGATCAAATGGCCCATATAAACGAGTTGAGTAGGCGTATTGTAACATTGCCATATAAAGGGATAAATGTCAGGTACCATGTCTAAGCACTGATTAAGCAGGGCACGGCGGTCGACCGAATTAAATGCATTCTTGATATCAACTTTGAGAACTACAGCATCGTCACAGTTTTGTATGAACCCTCTGAGGCTGTGGACAGCAGCTTCACAACCGCCTTTGCAACTGAAACCTAATTGAATTGGTTTGAATTCTGCATTCAATTTAGGATATATATTTTTACAGCAGATTTTGGCAACTATTCTACGAAAAGTGCTACCCACAGCAATTGGGCGGATTCCCCCATCTTTTTTCTTAAGAGCACAGAGATTAGCGCCGTATAGTACATTTAAAATCTCCGAGTTCACTTGCCCTGAAAGCATTAGGTTTACGATATCTGTCAGGTCACTCAGAAGTGTTTTACCAGCATCAGCAGTGGAACTAGAGATTAGATCTTTGAAATGTTGCGGTGAAAAACCGTCCAAACCACCTGCCGAACCGTTTCTAAATGACATTATGGCAGACAACACTGTTTTGCTTTCAGCAATTATACCAGAACTAGTCGGTGCAGGGAGATTAGGAGGTAGAGAGGTATACGGATGTTTGTCTTTTAAAGCAGCCAAAGTGTCTGGGGAATTTGTAGCCCGCACATCCGATGAAAATAGGAGATTAGAAGCGCCTTTTAAGTCCCCGTCACAGATTTTCGCTTCTATGATTTTGTTGACACATAATGGCTCTTGTTGTTTATATGTATTATTTCGATGAAAATCACTGTAGGAATATTGGTTAAAACTTTTTTGAACGCAGTTTTGTTTTATAGCTTTTGTAAGAGAATGTTTTTTTGAACTAGAATTTGCGTGGAAAATATCGTATGAAAAGACAAAAAGGTTTTTCCAAGCGTCTATAGAATTTTCCTTAGTAACCCGTTTTAAGACTTCGGAAAGTTTCAGAGCGACGCTCACACGGGCACCTCTTGGGATTCTCTTTACAATAGGGGTGGATGATTTTAATCGATAAAGTAGAGAACACAGATCCTCGACTTGATGTGACTGACCTGTATGCGAGGGAGTGCGTGTAACCTGTACATTACTATTTAAAGACTGCTTATGGCATTTACTTACATGTATGCTTAGCCCTTTCGAACCCTTAAAAAATTTTGGTTGCGAACAGAGCAAACACTGCGTCTGATTAGAACTATCTTGACTAGGAAACACGCTTCCAGAGGAAGGGCCAGCAGACTGCTGGCCCTTCCTCATTAAGTCGACATTAAGTCTAAATTATTGTGGTAATTAATAAATAGATATGTAAAAACAATTAGAAGTACAATAATAATAGTAAATATCTATAAATAAGTAGCATAAAGACTAAATTAAAAATAATAACATCAATTTAACTAGACTTAAAATAATAACAACGTATGAAAGAGATATTTAACAATTAAGGAAAATAAGCTAAAAAAAAAACAATAACCAAGCATTGGACGAAACACTTTCTTCCAGGGACTGGTCACAATAAATACAAAATGGCAATGTCACAGTTTTCCTAGCATTATGAAAAAGTACTCACTCCATAAAAGCTCTTGGTAAGTCATCGCCAACAGATAATTCGATGGTAAGGAATTATACCAAAAGAACTTTCTTTACAATAATTACTTGTTGAGAAACAGGAACGACGTCATAAAGCAACATGGGCACTTCACCGGTCATACTTCGGATATTTGGAAAATAAACAGAGAAGCGCATATGCGCTTAACTCAGGCGAAAGCGCCTACTTATTACAGCTATTCGCACTGCAGCTATAAGCTATGATCCATAATTTATAATAAATAAACAATTTAGACGAAAAAAATAATTATGTTACGTTATTGACATTTTTGACATCAATCCTTGTTTAAAACCCTATACAAAATCATATACACACTGTCTAGACATTTCTATTTTCTTGAAACATAAAACAACCTATTCTCCAGTGTCGTTTTATCCAATAGCTACAAGAAAATCGAGAAGCGACTTAGTGTCACGAGCTAATGTTCTTAACATTTTAACATTATACGACATTTTCTTAGCTATTAAAATTATATAATACGTAATGAGCAATAATAGAATAGTTTTAGATGAAAAACTATCAATATCACAAAATTATAGACGGCATTTTTTCATTTAGTTGATATATGAACAAAGTCCAACCGGAAGGGCAACATCGTGACAGGCGTACGACGAGGGCAGCGCAGCACATTTGCAGTATCCCCGATATTGCATAAGCTGTTTTTTTATCGCTGTGGGACGGCAGCCAGACTGACGGTCGACTTAAGATTTCTCAATTACCGGCACCTATGGATGTTTGCGACGCCAGATACAACGCTAACGCGCTGCCGTTCACGTAGGGGAACTGGAAACTGGGTCGCTATTGCCAGAACACAATGTTATAATGGTATACTCAAAGATCAGGGGGTGGTTGGCATCCAGTATTGCCGCCCCTGCATTGAGAGAAATAGAATGTGCAAAAATCATGTTATATGAAACATAATTTTATAATATATTTTTGGACTTTATAATTATATGATAATAATCTTTATATGTATATTAAGCAAATTCAGTGTATTTGCACAAAAATGTATATAAATTCAACAACTGAAGCAAATTGTTATGGAAATAGGTTTAGGATTATAAAAAAACTCTACACACATTTCATTCAAATTTGTTTTAGCTCGTCTAAGGAGTTCGAATGGATGAAATGTTTTACTTATATTTTCGATTTAAAAAACTTAAAGTAAAAGACATAAAACTACATAATTAGTTTTTTTTAATTAAACTTACATAGGCACTATGCGAATACGCGGCTATAAACGAAAACGAGGCGAAGATCTCGCGGCTTGCCTAATTATTTATTAATTTAAGCCCACGCACGGTTAAATTTCAAAGGCCTTGTTTAACAATAAAAAAAACAATGAATTTCATATGAGGCATAGACGAATTGGGGCGTAGCTGCTTTAACCTAAAAGGGAATGCAACATTCCAACGTCTCTTAATAACTAATTATGAATAACTCTTTTTGCTAGTTCATTAAAAGCAATATTCGGTTTTCTATCGAGATATTTCCTTTATTAGTCAATATTTCCTTTATATGTCAATTTAAAACAATGAAACCGAAAGATAAAAGTAGTGATGGCCGATAACTGGAGTGAAATAAGAACAAGATCCGATCTTGCCTAGAAAATACATATATAGAGGAAGAAACAAACAAGCTAATACAATATAAAATCTTACAAAGAACATTTCATAATACTCATTTATTTATATAATTGCAATATAAAGGGCATATGGTACTCGTAGTACGTAACATATAAGGTCCAACTTTAAGAGATAAAACAACTATTCCACCTTACTATGTAGGTCAATTATTTCTATTTATTTTTACAATGTTTGATAACACAAATTATTAACATGTTTGATATATAACGAGATGACTCATAAATGTGTGACCACAAAATTTAAACAAGAATCACGCGAATTTATAAGACAATATTAAAACAATTGCTCAAATATTGGAAGGTGGATTCAAATTTTTAACAATTGCTAGTTGAACGTCGTATCGTCGGCGAGACGAATATTAACAAAATATAATTATTCTGCATGCAATATAGTTGATACTGCAGTATTCAAATTTCTTTGTCTACAAAGTTTTGCTACTTGCGGCCGACTGTTTAGTATAAACAACATGTATACATTTTTCTATTATCTAATTTATTTAGGGGCTTTTGATAAAGATGCCCGCTCCATTTAAATAAAAACTGCGGTAGCATCAAGCGACCTAGACAAGATGCTCTAGGAAACACCCACAAGTTGACTCCAAGAAACCGTACAACTCGCTCCCTGCTTTTCTTCGTTCGGAAACATTCCATCAAGAAATGGTATATCGTAAATTTTTCCACAATATGCACAAATAGGAATACTGCTCCTGTCCACCGTGTGGTAAAATTTATTTAGTGGAATGTATCCGGGATGCAATCTATGAGCAACATGTATAATAATTCTATCCGTGCAGGGGCGGACAAAGAATACTAACCTCTGCGACCGGTGTCGGCCTGTCGTAAAAGCCGACAAAACAACCCACCCTAGCTACGTGGTAGGGCCTCAAGCCCGTCTGGATGGCGACCACCTTAAGTATGCCGCCATAATAACCTTGTGTTGTGTTCCGGCATTAGTGACCCAAGTTCCTGTACCCTTATGGGACAGCAGCGTGTTCGCGATGCCACTGGCGTTACAAACACCCATAGGCGACGGTAACTGCTAAATTCTAAGCGAACCGTGAGCCTGTCTGCTGTCCTACAGCAATAAAAAAAATGGGTTAATGGATTAAAATATCAAAATATTGAGCTTTAATTAATATATTTATCGTCTTTGAAGCTTTCCATTCATCTCCTATGTCACAAAACGAAACATAAGTGCACTTGTGTTACTCTTTCTTTTCTATCCTCATATACACAGGAAAAACATTAAATACACTTGACTTAATATGATTTCTACAATAGCTTTGAGTATGTTCGGAGGAAACAAACATTTGTTATTTTTTTTTATTGCTGTAGGTCAGCAGACAGGCTGTCGACCCGCTTAGAATTTAGCAGTTACCCTCGCATAAAGGTGTTTGCAACTCCAGTGGCATCGCAAACACGCTGCTGTCCATATTAGTGCAAATATATACCTTTCATTCGTCGAATTCGTAATAATTACATTTGTAACCTTCACTCCATTCACGTTTCCAATTATTTAGCTATCCAAAAGCTTACACGACTATTATATTGTATGCAAATCCTTGCTACTTTGTATTGAAATTGGTTTTGGTTGATATGGGTTTTGTTACTAGTAACAATGGTTTATTTTAATTTAATGTTAACGAAAAATTTATTTTTATTAAATTCTTCACCGCGCAGTGGCGTGTAAGAGTACACCCCGCGGCCAAGGTCGGCCTGTCGTAAAAGGCGACAAAACAATCCTAGCTATAAATATGTCGCCATAATAAATTCGTGTTGTAGTGTTCCGACATTAGTGACCAAGGTTCCAGTACCACTATGCGGACAGCAGGGTATTTGCCATTGGCGTTGCAAAAATCCATAGACGACGGCAACTGATTACTATTAAGTGGGCCGCCATATTTTCTGCTGTCCCTAAGTAATAAAAAAGGTAAAGAAAGAATGCATCGTATAAGAATTGATATACAACCAATAGGTCCAGATTTTATTCGCAATATCACTTTATATCATGTCAGTATATACATATAAGATGCATATTATTATAAAAGTTTCCACAGGCATTGAAGGAAAACATCCTGAGGAAACGATAAAGAACGACAGAAAATGGAAGCAACCCACCAATACGCCGCAGACACGCGTGGCGGGTATATTACTCTCTTCTTTTAAGGTAAAGTCCAAAAGTAATGATGTAATCAACAATGCAAAAAAAAAAACAAGTATGAAAACTAAACAACCTATATCAAAATTATTGACTTCTAAAAAGTTTATGCTTAACAGAAGGGATACACATGGCAAGCTATGACGTCATTATAAATTCTTCTCTTTTTGAAATGTATTTATAACTATTATACTCGTTTTAATGTGTTTCTTCCTGTATTATCTAGACCCAATTGCTGTGTGGTCTCGTAATAACACCATCCCATCACTTTGATGGTGTGTTGTAAAAAGCGACAAATGGATTAACACCTTTGCTTGCTAGACAGAATGAAAAAGGCTAGTAAGACATTACCACCCCGTCATCATACATCTACTTGGTACATAATTTATATGTAGATGTGCACTTTTCACATGGAAGACATCGATGCAAAAAGGCGCTCCGATGGTAGAAGCTACGGATTGAGAACATACTCAACTTTAGATCACGAAAGTGAAACTGGCAAAGCAATAGAGATGAAAACCTTGGAAAACTTGTTTGGGCTAACCCAGTGGTCGGCAACCTTGTCATCCAAGAGCCAATAGACGTTATTAAGGAAATAATTTAACTAGTGGTCACCCAGGGGGTCGAAATTCGACAATAATTAAAAAAACAATTAGTTTGAGCTTTATTAGGTTCCTTTGGCAAAGGCACCTCTATAATCCAATGTTTCACTATAGCTACTCAGTTAATTTACCATTTTTCTAAATAATTTTCAACAGCATCACTGTAAAACTTTAAAATGTTTCGTATTGCAAAACCTGCATTGTAAATCCGTTTCGTGACCATATATTCGCATTTTGTAAACACTATACTCACAAAAAGGCAAGAGTAAAACAATTCACATTACTTAAACATCATTTTCTTTATGCTTGAGCAATATATATTTCACAAATAACCTAAACAATTAAGTAAAAACAATTCCAGTTTCATTCCTTGTTATTGTCAATTTTAGCATTAAATCAAAGAGAATATAATCACAAATCAATAAAATTAATGTTAACTTATTAACAATTGTATAATATTATTGTTATTTAAGTATTTACTAATGTATATTATGAATTTATTATATTATCTATACAAATAAATAAAATTGGAGGGTCTGTTTGTAATATTAAATTAACCGCTTTTTACTAAGTGCATTCGGACGTATACACGGTACATATACCAAAACAACATTTTTTACAATTTTTGTCTGTCTGTCTGTTTGTTCCGGCTAATCTCTGAAATGGCTGCACCGATTTTGTCGGGACTTTCACTGGCAGATAGCTGATGTATCAAGGAGTAACTTAGGCTATTTTTATTTTAGAAAAATAAAATAGTTTTTGTTAAAAATGATGTTTCGAAAATTTTATACACCAATTTAAGTTGACCTCAGATTTATATCAACAAGCATATGAAATAGGGTTTAGCTTAAGCTGGACATTGTAGGTTTTATTTCAAATTCAAGTTGATTTATATCATCAATCATATTATGAAACTAGCTGTGCCCGCGACTCTGTTCGCGTGGAATAGTGACTTTGGGCAGCATTTTTGAATATATCTTATGGTATATTTTGGATTACAAACCCTGTTAACCCTAAAATATAAATAAATGAAATATGCAAACAGTCAGTATTATCGAATGCAACTGTTACGCCATGTAAGTAGTTTTTGTTAAACATAACGAATAGTATAGAACGAGAAGTTTCAGAAAGTTTATATTCAAATTTAAGTTGACCTCAGATTTATCAGCTTAGGCTGGACTGTGTAGGTTAATTTTCCAATTTAAGTTAACCTCAAATTTATGTAATCAATCAATATGAAATAGGGTTTAGCCAGACTTTGTAGGTTCGAACGTACGTATTTCGGAGGCGCATAGCGTAACAGTTGCATTCGATAATACTGACTGTTTGCATATTTCATTTATATTTTAGAGTTTATAGGGTTTGTAAATCCAAAATAAACCATAAGATATACCCAAAAAATTCTGCCCAAGTCACTATTCCACGCGGACGGAGTCGCGGGCACAGCTAGTATTATTATAAAATCAACCGTAATGGTCTTTACCAGGCCATAAATTACTCTTATAAAAAATCAAAAGCGTAAGTAAGGTATGTATGTGTATGTCGTGTATAATTCGAGCAGCAGTGTGCATATTCTTTATTTAAATTAATGTATTTCTGGAAATTAATGGATTTTAGGAAAAAATACTTTTCTGCACTTCTCCATATAAAGTTTAATTGTGGCAAATTTCATACTCCTCCGTCCGCGCGATTTTCGTAAAAAGGGGTACAAAGTTTTCATATCGCGTATTAATAGGTATATAGATAAGTAATAATGACTAAATATTAGCGAGCCAGAGAGCCGCGGATTGCCGACCACTGGGCTAGCCATATTACAAATAAATCTCAAGTTTAACAATTGTTTCTATCAATACGAAGCCCTTCAAATTCATGGATGATAAAATCTCATGGTCATGCTTTATGGATACCATAGAAAATAGTGGCTAAGTATAAACATTTCCAAAGGCCGTTGTAATTACTGCCCACTTTGAGAAAATCAATACGGGCTTTTTATTAAGGAACGCGATATTCCCATTGTTGAAATGGCAACAGAGACAAATTGGAATATGGACTACCATATTCGTTTTCCTTTATAATCTATTTATATTATTTAAGAAATTATATGCTTTATTTGTATAAATTGTTACTTTTTAGAAGCGAAATTTAAACTGTAACTAAACGGTCTTTAATATTATTTTTGTTCAATCTTATGTTGACTTTTCTATACCATTTTTTACACGCTTTTATTAGTTTCACCTGTATATATGTATGTTTATAACCGACTCCTTTGAATTCAATTTTGATTCACCTTAAATGGTCAGATTTCATTTATAAGCTGTAGACTTATCAAGGACGATGGTAATACAATAATTCGATAAGATTATCTCATTATCCTGATTAGGATCGCTAGGATAAAAAAAAAGACGACGATGAATGATTGCGCCTGATTAAATTTATAAAGCTATGTCTTTTTGTTACTGAACTTTTAATAGTTTCACGTTTGTCCGTGACATTACTCCACGGGACTAGCGGAGGACCAGCACTGATATTATATCTAAAATCAGAATATGCTGAGCTAGTCCCAAATTGGAATTGTTTTCTAAGTGGATTATTAATGTATTAGGGTGTATAATGGCGTCCTAAATAAAATATTTTCTTTCTTTGTTCTTTCGAGCTACCACCATATTGGTCTCCGAGTATACCACCATACCACAAAGTTAATAGAATTGCAAAGAAGAAATGTTTTTGAAGTAGTTGAGTAGTGTTGAGTCCTTTGGTATTATTTTCCTAACGATCGATAGATACCACCTAGTCACTTTGTTAACAAATTAACTGCCCATAACTCGGATCTGAGTGGGACGGAACCTTTGCAGCGGTGCCAAGCACTCAGATCTAAATAAAGGGAATTTTATAGTAATAAATATAATCATTACTTGTTTTTGTCATTTATTATACTGACTGGACAGACTTTGTTCTTCAATATAAATAAAGAAAAAATATTTTGAATGATTTCCGTAAAACCCTTTCTTAGTGAGCGTCTACAACGCTAAACACTATATTTAAATTTCAAGTCAATCGTGTTTAAGATCTCGTGATCCCTAATCATAAATTATACCAAAAAAAACAGTTGCTGTGGATTTCTTTTTCATTTAAAATGGCAGTTAATGTGTTACTAAAAGTTGGATAACGGACCCCGGGCACCGAAGCGGATGTTGTAAGATGACGAGGGTGCTCACCATCCAATATAAATGAATAGACTAATGAACCCCAAAACATAGACAAACACACACGCTCACACAAACACAGACACGCACGGCTACGCGAATGTGAAATGAACACATGAATGGACGTCTAATGTTTCCACTACGTAATAAATACTTTCAAGCGCCCATTTACATAAGTAAACGAGGGTTGTAGGCGTCGTTTGTGGGTTAATAATAATTTATAGCGTAATATTTTTTTTATTATTTTGGCTACTTCTGTGGCGCAACAGCTAAAGCACGTCGGAACCCTTGCGGAGGTCACGAGTTCGATTCCTGTCCCGAGTCTGGGTGTTAATACTTAGTGTCTTATATTTATTCATAAGTGCAAAAGTATATACATAAATGGTATATCAGTTTTCTAATACCCATAAAACAAGCGCTTTGCTTTTTTTTACCCTGGACTAGGAGAAATTTTGCATCATAGGGCTTTTTCATATATACATACACATGTGACAAACATATCCATACAGACCAGAAAAAACGATTGTTGTCATAAAAATTCAGAGTTGTGTGGGACGGAGTTTTTCTTATGTTATCATGAAGAAAAAACCACGTCATGGATGGGTAGCAATTTAAACGAACGCGCATTGGTTTTTCCCTCTTACAGTAGTTCAAGAAATGACTCCAAGATCTACAGTGAACATTTTCATATTAGTGATATCTTACAAAGAAATTCACATCATATTATACATATTTTTTTTTTTACTAAAATCTTCAGTTTAGATATAAAACACCTATATTTGCTACATTCCAAGTCCATATACATGAGAACCACCCCTGGCAAATATGTCATAAATATGCCGCCTCAATAACCTTGTGTTCTATTCTGACGTAATTGACCCAATTTCCAAATGCCAGACGCGGACTGCCGTGTGTTAGCGGTGCCCCTGGTGTCACAAAGATCCATAGGTGCCAGTAACTGCTTACTATTAAGTGCCTGTATCAGCCTGTATGTCATTCCTCCGCAATAAATAAAGTACAATCTTATATAATAAACATAAGGTCTGGCTATTTCTTTCGGGGAAGTCATCATAACATCCACACAAACCAGACATAGCTCAGATTATTCCCACAACACAGAATTTGAACTCTAAAAAGTGATAAATTGAGGAAATTCTTCCCGGAAAATTATTGTACAGATTTTATGTGAATTAGATGTCACTTGTGTCCCAAAAGATATGTGCTTCACGATTTATCATATGCAGTAGTATGACTCACAGACCATAGAGACCTAACTTCAAATAAGATTCCATTTCTATTGAAAATGGTCCTGCATAAACATTAAAATAAAAATTTCTGCAACATCCATCAGAATTTCAGTGACTTTGGGAGTTCATAAATCTTGTTTAATAGTATTTTCTGAAACTAATCAAAGTATGTGACCAAACTGTTAATGTTCAAACATTCTTCAACAAACATCATTGTTTTACAAGTCACTTTTTGTTTTACAAAACTTCTGCATGCTTATTTGCATTGGCACCTGCGCAGTCTTGAGAAAATCTAACTTTTGTATTATCACAGTGGTCCAACATGTCCTAAGACTGAATGAAGCCCAGGGTAGATAATGTTGTAACAAGCTATCAGATAAATCGGCTTATATTTGAGCTTGTTCTCCAGATTTTGCATTATAATGTGAAAATCTACACCAGACAAACAGCTAAATTATATTTTGAAACTAGAGCAAAATAAAAAAAATCAATTAAACAGGATAAATTATTGTTTACATCTATTTTAAAATTAAGGTAAATTTGTTGAGTGTAAAATACACATGTAATATGTACTATTGATGTGTGAAAAGTCATTACATTACTAATATTTTTTTCTTAGTTTGAATTTGGATTATGTTTAAAACTCTATCAGTGTACAGCATTTCACATATTTTAATCCTGGTTATTATTTCAAATATGGAATCAAAAAATGGCTAAGCGGTTCCTCCAAAACCTGATTAAAACCAGTGCACCCTGGATGAGGCTTTGATGCACCATTAATCATTTAGAATTAGGGAGTCAGGTTAGCATCCTTGTATAAAAATGTGCAATCTAATCCAAGCTTTGTAGGACAATGGTAAGTTAAGCCTACTACGTATAAACTAAAGTACTTGGTTCATGGTGTTGAAGAATCAATCAACAGAGTAAAATATAAAGTACATGATAGGGGAAAAATGTAAAAGGTACTATTAACACATATAAGACCCATTGCATAAAAGTTATTTTCAGTTCATTGATAAAAAATTTAAATCTTGCTATGTTTCTATACATCAGTATAACAGAGGCTTGTTGTACTTTATCACAGTAATAAATAATTTAATTAAATTTTTCAAGATTTTCTTACATGTTGTATGTTCAAATAAAGAAATATGCTTATTTTTATTATTAAAACTTTAAACACTAAGGCCGACTTGCACAACCAATCACTAAACCGATTTAGCGCTAAAATTATTTAAATCGTTATTCTGTCCCTGTCAAATGTTGTCAATGTGACAGGGACAGAATGACGATTTAAATAAGTTTAGCGCTAAATCGGTTTAGTGATTGGTTGTGCAAGTCGGCCTAAGTTTATCTTCATACAAATCTATTGATGCTGAATTTTCAAACCAATTCACCTTCTGCTAAATGTTATGAAGCAGTTATCTTACATGAATTCAAATTCACTTGCAGCAATATCAACAAAATAAACTGCAATCTTTACTGTAAAATCTCATTAGGAAATATTACCTGTTATATTTATGAAAAACCTTTGTTATAAACCAATACAAATTAAATTACAAATATTCTATGTATATATGTAGTATCAGTCAGAATGTGTTAGAGAGAAGCACACTAGGTATTAAAAGTAGACAGAGTAAAAATAAAAATTATAAAAAGAAAAACAAATTTCAAAAATACATACATGACATACAAACAATTAAAATGGAGATGCACAGGGCACATGATGAGAGAAAAGAAAGGTAAATGGTCAAGAATACTAACAGAGTTGTTTTCAAGAGACAGCAAAAGGAATAGAGGTAGATAAAACAAGGTGTGTAGATGACATAAGGAAAATATTGGGGCCAATGTGGACACATATAACAAAAGACAAGATACAGTGGAAATCTTCAGAGGCCTTTGTCGGTAGACAAGCTGGATCATTTGCTGATATACATATAATGTTGATATTTCAAAAAAAGGCACCAGCAATAAAAGTTTTTTATTTTATTTTATATTATATGTTAGTATCTTAAACATGGTTTACTAACAGTTTTCATAGTTATTTTAAGCTATATACATATAAAACAATTATATGTTGATAGCATCATTTTAAAAAACGAATATGTCTATATAGACTGAGCTTAAATAAGAAATTATTATTTTCTTTAGCTTCAAGATAATAATTTATGATCTAGTGGGCATATCTTCAACAAGACAAAGCCTCACTAGTAGATAAAGTTTAAAAAATCATGCAATTCAAATACAATCTAGTAAATAGGCTTTTTATCAAATACTGAACTATATTAAATAATGAGCAATATATAAAAATATTTTCAATATGATCAGTGTACAATTCTTAAATTAATTATCAATTAGTTGACATAATAGTTGAATGAAAAAGGAAGTTTTTAAAAAAGCAACTTTATTTTTAAATAATTTCGAATTAGTTTTGTTAGGTTTACTTATAATATATTCAAGACGATTTTTCAGACAGAATGGGCAGCTTTATTATGAACTATAACTACAAAAAAAATGTTTATTGATTATGTTATCAGATAAAATATATGATTGTTAAAATCAATCATTAGATGGCCAAATGCTTGAAATAGTTTTGTTTTCAAAATAAATACGACTAAATATGCATGCAAGTAGCGCCACACTCGCACAAATTGTCATCTTTGAAAAATCAATGACAACAAATAAGGAAATAGATAAAAAAGTAAGCTACACGATTAGTTCGCGTAAAATCATGTTATTCAAATAACATGATTTAACTAAATTTCTGCCGGGCGTCTAAAAATATATAAGTACCAACCAATTAGCCTAATATCAACCTGAAACGACGGCTGGTAGGGTGTGGTAAACAGAACCGCGGCATATCGAAACATGGACTCAGAAGTCCTACAACAAGCCCTACAGAGACTAACCATTCAACGGTTGACAGCATCCTATACAATTTCTAACCAATACACAATTCTAACTCGCTATGTAGGTATATGAATCATACAACATATATCACCTACCAGGAATACTATCACAAAAACTATGAAATAGCCTCCATTAAAGCAACTACAATCAAATAACAAAAAGAACTAAGTCTTACCTTGTCGCATAACGTTTTTACTTGGTTTTCTGTCAATTGCTTGCATTCGTTTAGTTGTTCTATCCATTGATCCAATTCTTTTAACGAAGCTTTATCCTCCATACTTTGTGTCTGTTGAATTAACGTACTAGACGTTAATTGTGATAATTATGGTTTCTATGTTTTAAATGTACACAAAATCATGCGAATTAACTAATTTACACTTTGATCAGAAAACTGACTACGGCAGACACTTTACAAAATGGCGTTTCCGTGACGTCAATTTTCAGAAAAGACATGCTCCTAGCGGCCGGTGGAGGAACTAACTATGCTCAAGCTTATTTTCGATGCGTTCAGAAAAATATTTAACTTGTGACTTATTGTAAAAGTCGAAATACAAATAATTCTTAAAAATAGACCAAATTAACTGAAATATAAGTTGAGATTTATTTAAAAAAAACCTATTTATACCTTACCAGACTTAATAAAAATAAACGAATTTTTATAACAGCTCCTATTCAAGATCTTTAATTAGATTTGGGTCTTGTATCCTACCCACAATTTCTATTTACTTTCGCTTTACGTTACATATTTAAAAATATCGGATATACTAAAAATTCAAAGCGAGTACATAAAATGGAAAACCTTTTTAACTTCACAAATGCTTCTTCAACAATATAGACTTATTTTCAAAAATCGTTTTGATATAAAAGTATTATTATAATTTTTAATAACAAATTAATGTATTTTGTTATTTTTTTATAAGATAATTTGGCTATAACGTAAATAAGTATTTCCAACTTTAACAGTTTTTTTTATTTGCTGGAAATATCACGAACATAAATTATTAGGTTCAACCATGGAAGTATTATGTACTACTTATTACTTCCGTGGGTTCAACTTACTTTTAAAGATTCCGATGGAATTATTTTTGTCGTAATTAATGTTTGCGGTAGGTCTGTGTATTCCATATTTTGAATTTATAAATTAATCAGGTAAATTTGATGAAAAAATCCTTTCAAGTCAATTACTATGAAAGGTTGACAAAATGAAAGTTATTTAAAGCAAAGAGGACCTGAGTACTAATTCATTGATAGCAGGTACAAAACTTTTTACAATTGTTTTGACAATTATATCTTCGTGGAAATGCCAATTCATATTGTTCTATTCAAATTTGTAGGCTCAGTAGCCACGCCTAAAACATGAAAACATTCGTTTGGAAATCAACGCGTCAAACAAAACCTGAACATTATGAACTACATTTAAAAACTTAAACTACTTTTAAAAACGTAAAATTTTTAAAGAATGTGTCAAAAACTGTCTTTATTATGATTTGCAGAATGACTTATTTTGTGTTCACCTTTTTTTTTTTTTTTTTTTTGGCATGTCGCTTCTTGCGAATTTGCCAGTATCAAGTTAAGGAAACGAAAAAGGTAAAATTTATCGGAAATTTTGTTAAATATGATCAGAAAAAGTTACAAAAACTAAAATAAAAAAGGAGAGAATATAACGGAACAAGATTAAAATTAGATTTTAATGTTATTGGAAGTAATATAATTAGAAATTATAGAATATATATCATAACTATTATAGGAAAGAAGTATGGATATATTAGTAGGTAATGGGACATGACAGGTTATAAGATCTGATAAAAAAGAAGAGTGATTATATTTAGGACAGAAAAAGAATATATGGTTGAGATCACCAGGACCCTCTCCACAATCGCAATCGTCAGAAGCAATAACATGCAGCCTAGCAAGATGCGAAGGAGTACAAACATGTCCTAACCTCATGCGAATCAATGTAGATGTTACAGATTTGCTAAGTTTTATACGGAAAAACCAAGGTTTTAATGGAATCAAGGGCTGAATAAATTTGTAATGTTTGCCCTTAAACTCGCTACTCGCATCCCAGAGCTTACCCCAGGAATCCCTAAGATAAATTATAGGGAGAGAGGCCAAGTCATGATTAAAAACCTTGTAAGGAAAAACGTCACCACACTCCACCGCATCGTTAGCCACCTCATCTGCCTTATCGTTACCTTTGATGCCGGAATGACTCGGCACCCATACAAAATTTACGGTAATATTTTTTTCCTCACATTTAAGAAGACATTCTCGAATATCAAAAATTATAGGGAAATTACATTTACGAAAAGGAAATTTAATTAAAGCTTGTAATGCACTCATAGCGTCAGTAAAAATAACTACTTTTTTTAAATTCAGAGTCAGAACATATTCTACCGATTTGAATAGGCCATAGCATTCGCCTGTAAAAATGGAAGTCTCCGGAGGAAGTTTAATCTTCTGAACAATGTTGTATTGTCGATGATAAACACCAACACCAACATGTCCAGAAGATTTGTGTTTAGAAGCATCAGAATAAATTTGATGCCAATTTTGCCAGCGTTCTTCTATAACAGAATTCAGCATCAAATTGGTCATATAACTATTCTTATCTATACCTATATTAAGATGGACAACAGGAGAAAGAATCAGAGATTGATATTTACAAAGAAAGAGAGGAAGATGATTAGAAACGTGAATTGGGGAATTTAAATTTTTATATTTGGAATAGCTTTTGATCAGATTTGGGACATTTCTATGTGCCCAATAAGGCGATGAAGGAATCAAAGCAGAAAGAGACGACAACTTGGAAACTAGGGGGTGATTACAAAATTGAAATGCACGAAAAATAAACTTATCACATAAAAATTCACGTCTCAGATGTAATGGGGGGTCACAACATTCTATTTGTAAAGCATTAACTGGGCTAGATTTCATTGCACCTGAAACTATTCTCAGGGCTTTTGACTGAATAATATCTAGTTTCTTAAAGCCAGAGGCACTACCAGGCTCTAGTAAATATGTTCCATAGTCCAATATGCTTCTGATCAGAGCGTTATATACCAATTTCAAAGAATATGGGTGGGCACCCTACCAAACTCCTGATAGACATCTTAAGATATTAAGATTACGTTCACATTTGGAAACAACATACTCGCAGTGTGCATAACCAGTCAGTTTTTCGTCCAGGACTACTCCTAAAAATTTTACAGAAGTTTTTACAGGTATTAGCGTGTTTTGGTATGAAACTGATACTGAAGATGGTCTGCGTTGCCTTGTGAATAAAACAACAGAACTTTTATGGGCAGACAAATTCAAACCATGATCGTCTAACCAATTACCTAATTGTTTTAAACCTGTACTGACTTTATTACTGGCTTCATTGATAGAAAAATCCGAACTGTAAATTAAAAGATCGTCAGCATATTGAAGTACATTGACAATATCATTGCAACATGATTCAAGATCACATGTGTAAACATTGTATAGTAAAGGGCTGAGAACAGAGCCCTGTGGAAGACCCTTCCACAAGACTCTAGACTTTACAGGGACAGATTCTAAAGTTATCGACCTGCCATACAAAAGACCCATCACAAGATTGATTAGAATCTGGGGAACATTCAAAGAAACTAATTTTTTAGTCAAGATATTGAGTAATACGTTGTCGTACGCGGCGTCGATGTCTAAAAACGCAGCTACCACTGACTGGTTATGAGAAAAGGCTAAACGAATGTCTGTAATGAATGCAGCGATATTGTCCGTTGTGCTTCTGCCCTTTCTGAAGCCGAATTGAGTTTTACCTAATAAGTTTTTAGACTCAAAAAACCACTCGAGACGATTTTTAATTAAATGTTCAGCTATTTTAGTGATCACCCGAGATAGAGCTATTGGGCGATAAGATGAAGCAGAGTTAGGTAGTTTATTTGGTTTAAGAAGTGGCAACACAATTTGTGATTTCCAATTGTCTGGAACGCAGCCTGTCAACATAATTTTATTGATAAGATTCAAGAGGTATGATAAAGCTTCTTGACCAAGATTCGAAAAAAAGGAATATGGGATTCCATCTTCGCCAGGAGCAGAGTCCTTCACTTGTGTTAATACTCCTTTAAGTTCGGTAATAGAAAATGACGAATTTAAATTAAATTCAGTGTTATTAGTTATATTATTTACCCGTTTGTAAATAATCATTTCGGGCACTGTTGGAGGGGCAAGAAGATCTAAAAAATCATCAGTTAAATTATCAGGGAGAGTACAAGAGCTATTTTGGACATAAGCAGAGCGAAACCGTTTAATATTACGCCAGATAACAGAAGGAGGAGTATCCGGAGATAATGTGGAGCAGAAATTTCTCCAGCTCTCAAACTTCTTTTTCTTAAACAATTTCTTAGTTTCAGTTTGAATCTTACTTAAAAGCAAAAAGTTGTGTGAAATCATATTCTTACAATACTCTTTTTCTGCTGCCTTACGCTTTTTAATCATTTCTGTACATTCTTCATCCCACCAAGGAGGTGATCGGATTGAATGAGATAAATTAGTTTTTTTAGGAAAGTACAGATCGCCAGCTTGTGTCAATAGTGATATTAGAGAGTCGGAACAAGATTGGACATCGGCTTCGGACACGGAAGGCAAAGAAGAGATGCTGTTTTCCAAATATGAATTAAATTTAGGCCAATTCTTATCATTAAGTCTGTACTTCAGGCGTGGGCTATGTCTAGATAACTTTGGGCTATGATAAGGATAAGAAATTATAATGGGGAAATGATCACTACCTAGTGAAGAAGGGAATGTTTGCCAAGACAATAGGGAAGCTAAATTATTGGTACAAATAGATAAATCTACTGCACTAAAGGATTCTTCAGGAGCAGTCAGACGAGTTGGAGAACCAGTGTTCAAAATACATAATTCATGGCTGGAAATAATTTCTAAAAGCTGAAAACCAAGATAATTTGAGTTTGATGAGCCCCAAGAGACGTGTTGAGAGTTGAAATCCCCTAAAATTAGAAATGGTTTGGGAAGTAAGGATATAATGTTATTAAATTCATTCAGAATTAGGGAAGAAGGATGAGGGATATAAATGGATACATAACATGTGCCATTTACTACTGCTGCTAATATAGACATGCTATCAGTAGAAGGAATTCTTATACAGGTATATGCACATGAATTATTAATCAGTAAAACAACTCCACCATAACCATCAGATCTATCTTGTCTTATGCAATGATATCCTGAGAATTTTAAGGTGTTTTCAGGCTTAAGCCATGTTTCACATAAAGCAACAACCATGGGTTTAAATTTATTTAATAAATATATTAAATCACTTTTTTTACTAACAATACTTCGGCAGTTCCACTGAATTATGGTTTGTTTGAATGATCCATTATTAATAAATAATTTTAAAAATGACTCTATAAGAGGGGCAGCGTTGGACGGTATCAAATTAAACTGAGTTAACATATCAATTAATGATTGAATAATTTCTGTTACAGAAGGCTGGGATACATGAGAACTGCTTGAGAGAGCACAACCGTTCGCAGGTTCTGGAATATTATATTCTCTAATGAGTGATTCATGTGCAGCACGATCATAGCCTTTGGGTGTTTTAGGGGGAGATCGTGGTTTGAGAAATACAGTTTTTTTATATGATTGTGAAGAAAATTGACTTGTAGGGGCTAGATTTTCAGGAATAGATTTTAATCCAGAGGAAGTAATATCAGCATACGATTTAGAAACTGGGGGGTGCAACTTTGCTGCTTCTAAATATGATAAGCAATTTTGGGCCATTGTAATTTTTATCTGTTTTTGTCTTAAGTATTCTGGACAATTTTTATCTGTAGCCATATGATGACCAGAACATAAAAAGCAAGAAACACAATCTTCGTCAACATCACAGACTTCACCAGTATGACTCTGACCGCACTTAAAACATCTAGGTTTTGAACGACACTGTGCCTTAGTATGACCAAACCTACAACAATTGTAACATTGGATGGTAGGGAAAATATAAAGTTCAACAGGTAAAGAATTATAACAGGCGAAGACTCTTTTCGGTAAAACCTGGCCATCAAATGTAAGAACAACAGATTGAGATGGTTTCCAGACAGCAGTTCCTTCTACCATTGTTTTAAAATTAATCCTCCTAACTTTAATAATTTTCCCACATCCCATTGGTACTGAAATATTATCTAATATTTCTTCTGGTGACCATTCTGAGGGCACCCCTCTTATAAGCCCCATGCGAGTAATATTAAAAGATGGAATAAATGCTTTGAGATTATTTTTCTTCAGGCTGTCATGATTTAAAAAAGTATTTGCATCTTGGTATTTGGTGAATGACAATGCAATTTTATTTCGCCCGATGCGTTTCACACTACCATTAACTATATTTGAAAATGACTGTTTTTTTAAAAATTTACCAAAAGTTATAGGATGCAGTGATGAGCCGTCATTGGGGGCAGAAGTAATATGTTGTACATGAATCAAATAAGGAGCTTTATCATAGTGTTCATAGGCAGACCTACTTACTGGAGATGGGTTATTACTAGATGGAGCAGCAGAGGAAGTGGTGGCAACAGGCGGAGGGGGAAGAAGCCCTTCATCACAAGAGTTTGTACAACAACAACTAGAAAAAGAGGCAGAATTGGAAGAATGCTTCCTTCGCTTGTTGCAGTGCTTGCATTTTTTTTGTAAGCGTATCTTTCGTTTTAAAGAGTTTTGAGATGCTATTGAACCATCTGTATCCATGCCAGATTCATTATTTGAAATGGTGACATAAGATGCCACACTAGGGATCGTACCCCCGGGGTCAGGATCGAGATCAGGAGGGTCTTTCATACTGGGAAAGAAGAATAGAAATACTTATATATAGATATGAATTAAAGACTTACCTAAGCTAAGAACTATACATAAAAATAATATATATGTATATATACAATAAACACTATAATTAAACTATTAACACTTTGTCTGATCACTAATTATAATAAATTAATAATTTTTTGCAAAAGAATACAGAAAATGCCGCCAATCTCCCGAACGTTTCCCGCGCTTTCTGTGTTCACCTTAAAATGGTACACTTTTCCATTTTAATACCTATATTTATTAAAAACATTTTTTTTATGGTTTCAGGAAAATTTTACTGTTTTAAATTATTATAATCATTATTATAGCTCCTTCTTTTTTTTTTAGTTTGGTCCCTACTCTTTGTTGGCTATAACACTTTAAGCCACCTTTGAGCATTGATTTGATATACTGTCTTTTTAGGTACAATTTTCTTACAGCTCGTTACCAGGTTAAAAAATCAAAATAGGATGGTCAATGTCAAAAACCTTAGGCCTCGCGTGAACGCAGCGTTACCAGATACACGGTAATTACCGTGCACGATATTTTTGACCAAAACACGGTCAACGGTAATGATTTAATACCGTGTCATTTCCTACGGTATTTTTAATATAAATTACCGGGTAAATAATAGTCGAATTTGAATCCAAAATTATAAAACGTAACGCATATTCTAATTAGGTAGACTTAATCAGCAACCCTGGCCGCCGCTGTTGGGGAAACCCAAAATATTTCGTTGCTTGTCAGGCCATATATAATCCGACAAAATGAAATAGGATTTCTGGTAGTGGTTTTTTGTCTTGTATAAGTTATGTTAAAATGAGTAGTGTAATAAGGAATGAATGGAATGTCATTACATTTCCTTTATATGGTTTTTAGCTGTTTACTGGTGAAAAAGTTGTTTATTAATTGTTGCGCCATGTACAGACTCGATGGCTGTCACTGACTGAAGTAGTAGACCGCATTTTAGAGCAATGGCAAGCTTAAAAATTATACTTTGATGGCAGATGGTTAAATGACAGTGAATGTGCAGCGATTCCTAAAGCTTTAAATGATCCCATAATGAAGGGGTATTATTATTTTCTGTCATGGATGGATGAAAACTAACATACACTTCAGAGCGAATCCACTGTAATTATTGATCTTCATTCAAAAATGACCGAACTATACAAAGAGCTTCTTCTATCTTCTATATTTAATTTTTTAGATTGGATGACAACGAAGATGACCAGTATCTTGATTTGAACAAAATGTACATTGGTCTTGGTGCTGGGCAATAGCTGAATTTGCCTATGGTTTTAAACGCTGATAAACAAGAATTCAGATATAACTATCGGCAGTTTACAGTAGCTGCTTTTGTAGGCATTAGGTAGAGATAGAGATAGGTAGGTAGAGATAGTATGAATGATCAAGTTATGGACGCTATTTCGAAATTAAAACCGGAAGTGTGCATTTCAACAGCATCCAGCGAAAGGTTTGCTACATTAGGCGATACTCTTTGATATTTTCCCCCGGATTAGTCCAAAGGAATTGAGTGAACAACAAACGCAGGATGACGAGTGGTGGAATTTCCCGATAGTACCTAATGTCTCAAAAGGAGCGCTTAGTTGAGGAACTGACAAAGGTGACGAGTTTTGGCACGAGGTATCAAAAAACGTATTTTGTTTTACATTGACAATATACACTGTAATTTAAATAGTATAAATCTAAGGTAATTTTACTTTAAACACAGTAATTTTAGTCTGCTGACACGGTAGTTTGCAATTTTCATCTGGTAACACTGCGTGAAGTGCGTGACGCAGTGTAGCCAACTAAGGGGTTTAACCCCAAATTTAGGGGTCAAAAAACTGCACCGGAGTTTTTTTAGGGGAAAAAATCTTTAGGGGTTTTTTTAGGGGTTCATCTAGTTAATTTTTGGGGGAGGCCTTTGTCCAGCAGTGGGCGTCTTCCGGCTGAAATGATGATGATGAATCTAGTGACACTTATGATTGAAAAACAACAGTGTCTGATTTCTTTTTCTATAAAAATTTACAGATTTGTATGGCTTGAGTTTTTTTTCCTCGTGATTGTTTCAAAAGACGTTTTTTGTGCATGATAACAGTAATTGTATGAGATCTTTTAATTTCTAAAGTTTTTATCGTGTTTTTTAATCTTGTTTAAGTTTTTTATGCTCTTTGTAATTATTAAAAATAAAAAATAATAATTAAAAATTCAACATTTTAATATTAGAACCTATATTTTTCAAATTGTCAGTTAGGGGATTTTTGAATTTAGTCTTAGGGGGATAAAATTTCAAGTATTGGCGACACTGGCGTGACGCGTGAACAGCGCTGCCATTTATACAGATTTATCTGTATCTATACAGATTTTTGACCACGATTGGCTTAACTTTTATTCATCCTACAGATTGTAGGATGAGGACGTATTTTTTGATAAAACTAATAATTAAGTATCATTTTTATTGTGTAATAAGAGTTAATTTTGTTTTGAATATTTTTCTGTTGATAGAGGTGAACCCTTGTCGACTTCTAGACAAAATTAATGGCTTACGGAAGGGGAATTCCCGAATGTAATTTGTCAGGATATTTTCTGCAATAAACTTGATTAGAACTAAAACAAGAAACCATTTAGGCACTGAAACGATGGAGGGATTAATTTAACCAAACAATTACTCAATAATGAGCCATGTTATAAGTTTAATATCGATAACAATTTGATTTTTAAAATGAATAAAAATATGTGCAAAAAGTAAGAAGTATATTTTATTTAGTATTTAGTCTTTATTTTGTCAGTTTACCTAGTAATATAGCTAATTTTTCCCATACAGATTTTTTGACCTTTTGATTCAGATTTATCGAATTGGAAGGTGGCAACACTGCGCGTGAACGTCTATGTCTAGTCTTATATTATAACCTCACTCGTTCTTTCTTTCCGGCGTCGTAGCATATCAAGTTAGACGTCTGCCTCTGGCGTTTCTAAATATGACTGAAACTTTAAAACTTCGGGGTACCCTTTGTGGCCACAATGGCTGGGTTACGCAGATTGCGACGAACCCAAAATACCCTGATATGATTTTGTCTTCATCTCGAGGTAAGAAAACCTTTTTAAACACAATCCACATTCATCTGCTTATAACCTTTAACTTTTTTATTTGATTTCTGGTCTAAAGTCTAGTATTATAGGGTACAGTATGGTTGTATTTATATTTTCGACATGATGAACAAAAACTTTGCCACGCGATAACCTGAGCGGCAAGCGGATATGGGGCTGATTTTGTTATAGACAATATAAATAAATATTCTATGTTGAACCCTTTTTGAATTAAATAGCTCATTTCCAGACAAGACCCTCATCGTATGGAAGCTGACTAGGGACGAGACCAACTACGGCGTGCCACAGAAGCGTCTGTACGGCCACTCTCATTTCATCTCCGATGTTGTGCTCTCGAGTGACGGGAATTACGCGCTCTCTGGCTCTTGGGACAAGACCTTACGTCTTTGGGATCTTGCTGCCGGAAAAACGACCAGGCGTTTTGAGGACCATACAAAGGTGTGATGAACTTTACTTTTGTTAAGGCTTTAGTGTTTAGCGCCTATGCGAGGCAGAAGACGTGCTTTTGTGCCTTTGCGAGGCAGAAGATTCTTGATCAGAGTGTAGCATCTCTATTTATAGTATCAGGTAAGATATGTAAGTATAATGTATCTAAACTTTAAGCACTGAACATCCTTACTTACATTCTATTTATTCCTTGCACATTATTTTACCATATGATATGTCCATTTGACATGTTTTATCTTGTTATTTTTTAATACTGTTTATATCGTAGCTAATGTCACAGAAGTTATGCCTAATACACCAAAAATATACA
The DNA here is from genome assembly GCA_963693495.1 of Malacosoma neustria. Taxonomy (NCBI): domain Eukaryota; kingdom Metazoa; phylum Arthropoda; class Insecta; order Lepidoptera; family Lasiocampidae; genus Malacosoma; species Malacosoma neustria. Next base: position 4,328,357 of record OY856387.1, read on the forward strand.
TAGTTCTTCTAATATCACCATTTCCTACATAATAACCCTTTGTCCTTGGTAGTGCCCTGCTGATTTGAAACTAACAAGCGCTACTAAATAAGCAGACCCCATATGTCTTTTATACATACTCTTTAATGCTTGAAGATTTATTAATTTCACATGTTTCTTCATAATGACTACTAACTTAAAAATGTTTCCTCACTGGCTGAACTCATCCAGAGTTACTGGTTAGTTAGTGAAAAAGGCCTCTAGTGCAAAGGGTTAATGTAAAATATCGCCTTTTTTAGATAATGTTTAGTAGGTACGACTGATTCTGCTTCTTATTTGTATTAAATATACTAATTTAGAATTTCCTACTAGGATGTGCTCTCAGTTGCATTCTCGGTGGACAACCGTCAAATTGTCTCTGGCTCCCGTGACAAGACCATCAAGCTGTGGAACACCCTTGCTGAATGCAAGTACACTATTCAAGACGATGGCCACACAGATTGGGTGTCCTGTGTCAGGTTCTCGCCCAATCATGCCAACCCCATCATTGTCTCAGCAGGCTGGGACCGTTCTGTTAAGGTTTGTATTAACAATGGGTACTTTTTTAATTGGATTTGTAAATTCCTTGTGGGGAATAAATGTGGCCAAGCTCATCTGTTGAATCCATCCATGCATGCATGAAGGAAGATCCAAAAAACTGCTGGCTTTGACATTGTAAGGGCTGACATACGAGCCAATGAACTCTATCAGGGATGCCGAATGTGAAGTGGAGAAAAAATAGTCTTGAGTACCCTGTGCAACTAAACAAAATTATAGGTTGCTACTGAAATTTAATGCTAAGATGATGTAAATTCCTGATGACATCTTGTTAACTAGTAATTATTACATAAATACTATTCATATTCTGTGAATGTAAATTAATGTTTGTTTTGATATATTTTTGTTTAGGTCTGGCACCTTACCAACTGCAAGCTCAAGATCAACCACTTGGGCCACTCTGGTTACTTGAACACAGTGACAGTCTCCCCCGATGGCTCCCTGTGTGCCTCTGGTGGCAAGGACATGAAGGCAATGCTCTGGGACCTGAACGATGGCAAGCACCTCCACACCCTGGATCATAATGACATCATCACAGCACTGTGTTTCTCACCAAACAGATATTGGTTATGTGCTGCTTTTGGTCCTTCAATCAAGATTTGGGTAAGTTCAGCTGTACCTAAGATATTTATATACTACTAGCCGATTACGCCGCTTTGCTGGGTGAATAACAGGCAAAAGTAAATTGAAAATATTTTGCATCCAATGGTAGTGGTTCCGTCTCGATATGTACAGTTTTGTTGTCAAAGGAACCCCATTTTCCTTTTATAGTTTTAGATTATTATATTCTACACACATTATTCATTTAATGATAAGTAAAATTTTTGGTTTTGAAAAAAATTTCTTTAACAATTTTTAGATGACTATTTTTTGTATAGAAAGGTGTTTGATGTATCCACAGATGTTTGTTATTCTAAGACACTAGGACTAAGTGGTATAGATGTGAACCAAATTAAACCTGATTAAAGACATTTAATCGGGTAAAACTAATGGTTAAATTTGGTAACTGATTATTTATGAAATTATATTTATAAACCAAAATAATGTTAATAAATTCCACTTTTTTGTTTCACAGGATCTGGAAAGCAAGGAGATGGTTGAAGAACTTAGGCCTGAGATCATCAATCAAAACCAGAGTTCTAAGTCTGACCCTCCACAGTGCCTGTCACTAGCGTGGTCTACGGATGGCCAGACTCTGTTTGCTGGTTACTCAGACAACATTATCCGTGTCTGGCAAGTTTCAGTCTCAGCGCGATAAACCACAACATGATGGTGGTTTCATTTATTTTTGTACTGTTCTTTGAGGATAAAAATAAATGGAATTGTTTAAACATATTACAATACTTTTCATTATGATCTCCTAAGGTTAGCATAAGGTCTTATGTTATATTATTATGTAAATAAAACTACTTAAGTATTCAAAGAATAGATATTTTCTTTCACATAACAATACAAATTTAAATAAGGTAAAGCATTACACTCAATATTATTATATACTCTTAATACATTAGTACATAATATAGATTTAGTACTTGAATCTTACATTCCTTAACCATTCCTATGGTGTAACCATTAGATATACCTACATAAAATGCTTTTGTACCTATAGACCATTTGATTTTACTATTAGTGCCTATGGAATCCGTCATTTTACTGACTGGTTTATTTGAAATCCAAAATACTTGTAATTTTTTCTCATAGGTGGTAATAATATTTAGACTAGTATCCAGTATGGTAAAAAGTGATATTCTTATTTGTTTCAAAACAGACATTCTATGATCATGATGGTTTTTTTTCTGTCAGTCAAAAGCAGTGCCATGAAGTGAATTCTTAGAACTAGGTGTTTCTTATTTCAATAGGTAACCCTGACTCATCTAATAAATGAGAGCCATCTAAAACCTCAGCAGGACCATCTCCAACTTTAGTATGAATCACATATTTGATGAGATCTTTCTCTTGAGATTTACCAAATTTATTGAGTTCATCCATAGTAAGTCCTTCATCATCAACCTTCAGGCCTGTGATGAAATCTGAATTGGAGGATGGAAATACATGTTTTATCAGTGACACCATTTTTGGAACATCATCCTCCAAAAGATACAGGCATGCATTTGGTCCTGCATCAAATGTATAAGCCACTTTTACTTCTCCGCACATTTCATTGTATTTGTGAATCAATTCTACTATATGATGAGAAACATCAGTCATATACACAATGGGTGGGTAGGAATCAAGGCAAATAGCATGAAACTGATTACTATCTTTCATCGTTATTTCAGCAAACTTAGGAAAGTTCTTTTCTTTGATCGCTTGAAGTATTTGTTCAGTTCTTTCTGGTACACAGTACTGAATACGATGCTTTAAGAGATCTGACGTTTTCACAGATATACTCATTCCATTTGTGGAACTCATTTTCTTTTTAGTTTCACCCACAACAAGAATTAAAGCTCTCATCTCAGACCAATGTTTTGAACTGGCAATTTGTGATGCTATGGAATCCGACCCATCTGGATGTAATCCCGCATGCCACCTCACAAATCCGCCATAGACACTTCTACAAGCACTACCTGATCCAAGTCTTGCGATAGAACTAACATCTGATGTTACTTTATATAGTTTTGCTAGAGCACTTACAAGACAGGCATAACCAGCAGCTGAAGATGCTAGTCCAGCAGCGGTAGGAAAATTGTTCACCGAACAAACACGAACTTTCCATGCTAGAAAATCTGAACTGACACTTTTCTCAATCGCAGCTCTTATTTGAATTTCTCGTAAACAGTTTTCTAAACGTTGATTGGTAAATGATTCTTTTTTTCCATTCAGCCAAATTTCATTTTCGAGAAAGTCTGGGCTGGCACAGACCGATGTTTTAGCGCACATAACACTCGTATCCAAAGTTACACTTACTGAATCATTTGTAGGGATGATAAGTTTTTCATCTCGTTTCCCCCAATACTTAATTACAGCTATATTTACAGGAGCAATCACTGTAATAATATTAAGCATTTTAGAAAGTTAATTTTGAATAAAATTGGGTCGGCTTTCGGTACCTGTTCGAACTACACTTTCACTCGCGCCAGAATTGTGTAATGAAAATATTTTGTTTTTGAAATTGACAAATAGAAATAGATGTACTTGACAGTGACGTCAATCAAAGAATACCTGGTTATTAAAACTTTTAGGCCAAATGGTTACAAGGGAAAATATGTTTATTTTACTGTCGAACTTGTCCTGAAGGATAACAAGAATAGTGTAAAATATTTAACTTTGCTATTTATATGCATATAATTTTTTACTAAGCCCAAAGGACTAAGCAATTTTGTACATCAGCGACAGCTTGACACATAAGTTTATAGACATTGTCAAACTTGTCTATGATTTTCACAAAGCTCGGTGACTGGAGTGGCCAGGTAATATCTGCTTCTGTGAGTGATAGCATTTTAATTTAAATAACTACTACTTTATTAATTAATAAACTGTTTGTTATTAAAAAAATGTAAATCATTATAAATTTTGAATGCGATTTGTGTTCTTTATCAAAGCAAGGATACGTGAAATAATGCTTTTTATTTTAATTTGTATGACTATAAAAGGTCTAGTAAATCTTTATAATTATTTTTGACATGGCGAATATGTGCTCTTATAACTAGAGAACTTTGTTTTATCGATATTAGTCTAATGTTTCCTGGTGGATCATTTTGTAAATAAATAAAGTATGCAAAATTTCAATCCTTAAGTTTGTTACGTCTAATTTTTCCTGCCAATCCTGGCAACATTTAGAGACGGACGTTTCCCCCCTGGAGTTATTTTACCACACATTTTATTTCAATTCTACGCTGCCATTTTCGTTTTGTGGCACGAAAAGCGGCGTATAGATTATGTATCAAACAAAATAACAATTATTTGTTTACGACGTGTATAGATTGTGTTTTGGTGAAACTAAAAGAGGAAACGATTGCAGTGTGTGACCGCCGCATCTAATAAAGTGTTGACTTCACTGGGCGGAGAAGGGTGAGTAGGTACTTCATATCGATATTCCGGTCTTTGAAGTATACTAATCATTTTATATTTACGTCGAAATTCTAAAGAGAATGATTAATATCACAGTTAAAGCTCATTGTTTCATGGTTTCATACTTTTTGAATGGTATGTGTAATAGGGCGTTGCGCGAAGAATAGGTTTATCAAGAACCTGGTCATCATGGCAGTTAGGATTTCTATTTAATCATGTGTTAAGTGAAATTAAATACTAAATTTAAAATTATCGCCTCTACGAACGTATATTCATCATTGAACAACTAATTAAGTATTTCACGGTGAATGCTGATTGGTCTTCATACTAATCAAATCGTATTATATACATATATAATATATATGATTTAGTTAAAATATTATATTTTGCGAGTATGAATTTGCTGACCATAAGAGTTTTCTCACTGTATTTATTTGAAGAGTAAGAATAAATAACGTTTTTCACTCTCTTATAAGTTCACTACTTAAAACCTTGCTAAACACTACCCAATATAATAAAAACTGAACATTTCATTTGTATTCCTGAGGGTAAACAAATGGTATTATAGGTTTTGTTCCTGTACAAAAACAAAACATAGTTTGATTATTTATTTACATAAAAAATATATAAATTACTATTATTTGGGAGGCTTAAGTTCAAAATATATTCAATATTGAATATAATATATTTCTTGCAGTTAACTGCTTAGCTCTTGCAGTGAGATCAGTATGCTATCTCTAATAAGAATCAAACCCTTTGATTTCCATACAGAATAATATACTTTTATGGCTTTTAAATATGTAAACATGAATTATGTATATACATCTATTTCTTGGTTCCAAATATAAGAAAAGGGTAACTTTGATAGAAAGTCAGGGTGTATATACAGGGTGACTGACAAAACTGTCCAAATTCACACAGAAGAATCTTTAGTAAAAGTTTTGAGAAACATGTATTTTAATTTAGTATCACATAGTATCAAAATGTTGAGTAATCAGCATCACAAAGTCATCCAAATAACTCGCAATTTACATAATATGGCGCGCAGGTATCTATGACCTCTCCATCAGTACCCCACAAAACTGGTTCAATGACCTAGTACGAGGCCGAGGACGGTCATTGCATCTGTGCAAGCGAATACACACTACTCACGATATTTACACGGGAGTGACAGAGACAGTTAATAACAGGTAAACGTACGAAATTTGCACCATATGACGATATTTTCCTTGGAATGAAATATTTTATGGTGAAAATTTGACATACAGTTTTTTTGCAAAAATGGGTTCCTTAAATGATGTTTAGTGCGTAAAAAAAATTTGGACGGTTTTGTCAAAGTCACTCTGTATATATAATAAATAATAGCAAGAACCCTATGATTTCTACAAGCTTAGTAGCAGCTTTAAAAGTTAGTCTTAGATCGATTTTTAATACACCCTGACTACTCAAATACTTATCCAATGTAAGAGTGTCATGAAAGGATGTAAATGTGCACACTGACAAGTAGTATTGTCTGGTAAGAGCCTGATGAGAACATTAGAGTAATAACTTGATACATACATATAATCACTCCTCTTTCCCGTAGGGATAGGCAGAGACCACTTCTTTCCACTTGCTACGATCCTTACATACATGTTTCGCTTTGTCCACTTTCATTATTCCCTTCATACATGCCCTTCGGTTTAGGGTACTCTTGACCTGGCCTTTTTTCAAGACGTCCCTGATCTGGTCTCGAATCGTCAGCCTAGGTCTACCACTTTCATTCACACTCGCCTTATACACTTTTTTCTTCAATCTTCAATAAAAATAACATGGCTATATTTTGTTTTCCATACAATTTGTTCACAATAGGCTCAGTTTTACACAAGTAAACTACAGCATTAAGAAATTGCACATAAAATCTACTCAGCTCAATTGATGGCCTGTTAAATTTACCTCTCGCTACAATATTTGCCTCCTCAGCGTCTTCCTAAAAAGATAGCCAAGATGTTAATGATAAAACATTTTCTGTTGGCTGTTATTTTATTAAATACTTATTAATTATCTGTTTTATAACATTATCTGTTTATCAGAGTGTTCACTCCTTAGTTGTACAGACCAGGAAGTTCCAAGGTTTAGTAAACAAAGGCAAATAAACAATTAGGTATGTGATTTGGATATGAAACAACATAATATTCTTTCTACATTTCTATGGTTAGGTTGTTATAATATCTTACACAGTACAAAATGTATTGTGAGTTTTAACTAATTTAATTAGTGATATTAATATCTTTAATTCGTGTGTTAACACTATGCAGTAACATTAATACTTGTCTTAATTTTTGCTTTTATTGTTATTTGGTGTTAAAAAATCCTTTCTTTATGTAGGTTTCTTTAAGACTTCTGTAGAAAGTAGAGTAAGTAAATAAAGTAGAGTAAGTAAATTTTAAATGAAGATTTTTCTATTGTAATCCCCATGACATTAAAATCTGGTAAGATCTTTGAGGAATTTAGACAATTTTATTGAAATCCCTTATAGTGCTGGAAATACATGTTGATATTAGTTATTTGCTAAAGGAGTTTATAAACCCGGATTTAACTCCGCATAAAGAGTTAAGAATAAATGAGTTATTTGGTTTTCAAATATCAATAAAATGACAGTCATTTCAGTGATAACCTATTTGTGTGTCACAAATTTAACAATTCTATATATACTGTAGGGAAATAAATTTTTATCAGTTTGTTTAACAAATTTGTGTAGTAAAAAAGGTCATATCTGGTAAGATTAATTTGAATTACCAGACATTTTTCCTATTACTAGTATAGCTCTAAAAATCTACAATTTTTTTAAACAACAACATGTATGGACACTCGGGCTGAAACAAATTATATGCATAATATATTTTATCTTTATCAGAACACCTGTATAGCCACTGAGCTAGGGGTGATGACAATCAAACTCAATGTGTCAGATTTATATATATGTTTATATAAACGAAAGGACCAAATGTTTAACTTTTTTTATCTAGTTTTAATGTATAATTAGTTTCTAAAAAACACAAGCAGTTATCTATAGGTAACTGACCATGTTGCTGCTTAGACATACTTACATAGAATTGATTGCATGTTAATTTTTAAAAGATAAGAAATTGTGTAATGTTAGACAATATATATCCATCATATAGCATGATTGGGAACTGTTGGAATACATATTAGATCCATGCCAGCACGAGTGCCCTCTACATTACAATTTACATGATTTGAATTTATAATATGATAAATTTGCAGGCAAAAGGGTCTGGCCCTCCCTTTAACAACTTAACCCTAATAAGGGAGACTACCATAAGTTCAAAGTTACATGTAAGATTACACATCAGTATTTTCCAAAGGATTGTTTTATTACGAAAAATTCTGGTTGTTTGTTTTGTCCTATTTGTTATTGTTTACAATATTAATTAAATGTATTACATTAAATTATACTTAAAACATTAAATAAATTTACTGTGAAAATTCACACAGTATCTCATCCCCACCTAGTCCTATTACTGCTTGTGTGCTGCAGCTGCAGACTGCTTATGTGTGTATTATGTTTTGTAGTTAATCACATTGTATGTAAACACCTAGACTCGGTTGCATATCGAACCCGAGAAACCCGTAGGTATCCTGATGTGCGAAAGCCGTTTCGTCCTAGAAGTTGTCATTAGTTGTTTTAGTTTCAAAGTTGAGTGTCTATATTTTTTGTGACCATTTGATCTGTTGGGAAATATAAATCGTATAGCTATCTTTTTTATAGTCTCTTGTCTTAGTTTTAGTTATTAATAAATTAATACTATTTAAATATCCCTTGCTTTTAAAATAAAATAATGTATGGTAGTAAATATAGAAAGTAAACTTAATTTATTAATTATAATAGGTAAATTATGTACATATTTTATTATAATGTATAATTAAGGTGTAATTAGAAAGATGATAAAAATAGCATTACAATTAAAATGTAAAAATAACCATACAAGATATAAAATAAAATAAATAGGCAACAGAAATTATAAACTTAAAGCTAAAAAAGCATCAAACTAGAAAAAGTATAACTATAAGCAAAATACAAAAAGATAACAGACAAATAAAAGAAAATATTAATAAGCATGGAAAAAAATATGACAGACTAAAAAATATTAATCACAATAAACACAGGCCGAAAAAATTAAGGACCAACAAAGATCCTGAATTCCTAGGCTCCTGCCTCAGCAGCCCATTATTATATAAAAACTATTCCCTACTTTTTCCTTATAGGAATAATATAGACTTGTTTAATTATTACATTCTACTTATAAAACATACGTATGAAACATACATTAAATCAATCAAATTTACCTATATTAATTTGAATAAATTTTCTGCACGGAACTAATAATTTGTATTGAGTAAGTTACTTTTGATTAAGGGGTAGTCAGGGACATGAAAAATGAGAATTTTTAAATCATTAGGTACATATGTTTCGACTTGACTTCACGAAAATTTTAAAAACAAAATATTTTAAAAGTTATGGTTATTTGTGTTGATCCAGTTCCAATAGAAGTTCCTTGCGGTGAACATTACAAATCCTTGGAGATTTATTTAAAATCAATCTGACAAGAAAAGTTAGTTTTATTAATACATAATCTAACGTCTGATCGAAGTTTAAAAAAAATTTACAATGGCAGCCTCAGGAATAATTTCTCGAGATTTTTGGGAAAAAACCAATAGTTAATTGTTTATAAAATATCGAAATTAAAAAATCCTTCGATCAGGCATTAGTTTTTTATGTTTTCCAAAAGCTGTTAAATTTCTGAGCGGTTTTCGAGTTACAGTGGTCACCAGTTCAAAAAACAGTTTCGAGAAAAACTCTTTAAAGTTTTACACTCGATTTATGTAGAGTAATACGAATTACATATTTAATAACTTACACCAAGTTATCTATTCCTGGACCATACAATAGTTCTTCAGCCGTTGTAGTACCTTCCAAAATATAGATTTGCTGTTGCCTACGTAGCGTTCTCACCTTTTCAAGTGTTATCGTTAGCGCGCTTATCTGCCACTTTCACACGTGCAGCATCCGTTTTTTCGGCATACCGATGAGAATTAGGACCACAATTATTAAGTCCTAAAGATTATGATCAATAATTAATTTTCATACCTTCATTGAATACACTAGTAGCTATGTATGTAGCAATTTGTACGATAGTAAAACTAGTATTTATGGTTTTTGGGCATATTTTCCACACTAGTTGGTTGACGCTCTCATTATTATTCTGATTGAATCCACCTATACATCATGAAAGTAAATTGTCATTACTGAGATATTCATAAATTAGCTTGATAGCTTCTAAAATATCAAAAGGTAAGGGAGAATAATTTTGAGTATAAGTAGCAAGCTCCATGTGCTTCAGCGCGCTAGTAAGAGCACCAAGAATCTTCGCCTTCTGGTCACATACTATGATTCGGATTTTTATCACGTATTAGAACCTGATTTCCGAAATAAATGATTAATATTATTAGTACACAGTTAATTTGTCTATTACTTTTCTTGTTAGTTTATCTCTACTACCAAGACCTTTTTGTTTATTTTTCAATGTACGTAATCGAGTCCCCATCCACTTCTGAGCATTCCTTCTTATTTACGGTTCTATTTTTATAAGGATTTGCTTTTATAATTCCTGAATAAGCCTTCGAATCACCATCGCCAATATAATTTACATATTTTACTCCATATTTTGTTTCAGACTGCTGCAACATTTCGACCATAGTATTCACCTCCATTTTCCCAGAAGACCCTTTGTGTTTAGCAGCACACTCATTTCCATGCGATTCATGCCATTCCGCGAACTCAACCGTATTTGTTTTATTTTTCCAATACTCATATTGCTTACAATATGCACTTATGTTTATATATCAATAATCTTTTCAGTAAAATAGCCAATTATATAAGAAACTCCAAAAGACGATGTATAACCCCGTTTCTGCCAGGTTGCATCTCCCGATACAGTTAAATCATTCGTCTTTTCATTTTCAGTTGTTGGCATTGCTTGTTTTTCTTCATTCACCGCTTTTTTCATCAAGGCTTCTGCGACGGTTTTACTACAATCTAAAATGGGCTTCAGTAATATTGTATGCGTAGTTTTATGTAAAAAAGACGGCATGTCCATCAGGCCACAAAACTTGCACAATCCTTCGTATCCTATTCCTAGTATTCGCATCAGAAAAATTTAAGCGTCTATTTATTTCATACGAATGCCCAATGAAAGAACAGGAAGGAACATATTCATTTCCATAATTATCACATACAATTTAAAATCCCAGCCCACTTGTACTTGCTGTTTGAAATTGAACATTTCCATCACATTTTTAACACTTAACAAGAAATTGCAGTGAATACCATAATTAAATTTATTATTTGAAATTCAGTACTGCTGTTGTCAGGTATATCTTCTTCAGTGTTTTGTATAAATTTTTTAGAAGATGTACTCTGAACACTTTCATCACGTTTCGCTGTTTTCGCCTTGAATACATTTTTTCTTTTCACTGATCACGAATTATGAATCACGTCCCATGTAAAATTACTTAAAAAATAATATATTTTAACACACAACTATCGATCGACTGCTCTGCTCAGTGCAACTACCACAGGCATATTGGCGACTAACAAATAATTTTCAGCACTTATACCTACTATCTGAAAATTGTAAATATATTATATAGTCGGATATTTATAGATTTTGGTATTACTATAATTATATACATCAAAGTTGTAATTCATTCATGACAGTAGAACCCGAGAAATCGGGTGCTTGCAGCTGCTGCTAGCTATCTAGCTAGCAAGCAGATGCTCTCCAACGTTCTGGAACGCCTTTTTTTTGTCTCGGGGAAAAACCTCTTGACGGGTTCCCCCGGCCCGGGAGACCGAGGGATATGTGGGACTCCGGGAAAGATGTTCGACCTTTCGACTACCTACTAAAAAACCCCACTGTTCTCCTATCGCCTACGCCCGGGCCCACGGATATATGGCCTGTCGATCTCGTGGCCCGGGCCGGCGCCGGCCCGCCCTTTGTCTTAAGGCGGGCCCCTTCTAAATTGTTGGCGCCAGAGGTCAGGATTTCGTCCCCCGGCGCTCTTCTGAATCAACAGTTGAGGGGGGCCGCAGAACAGCACGCGGCCCTCTCCTTGGAGAGTCCTTTGTTAATTGTCGAATAACTCGAAAAGTATTTGTTGGATATTTTGATAATTCTGACTACCCCTAACCCCTTAAGCAATGTCAAGAGGTTAGTATGCCTTCAAAAATTATATATTACTTAATTCTTTCCTTTTTTATGATTCTAATACCAAGAAAACATGGGATCTTAATTTTCAATCTCTAATAGTCAAGTCAAGTCAAACATCATTTCCATTTGTCAAAATTGTTGACATAATTTATTATAACTTAATATAAAATGTTACCTAGCTTTTCTGTACAGGATCTCAGCGAGATTTTATTTAGGTTATATGATACTATATAATAGTACATCTCTCGGTGCTGGGGCGAAGCAAGAATACTGACCTATGTGACTGGGGTCGGCCTATCGTAAGAGGCGACAAAACCACCTTAGCTACGTGGTAGGGCTCCAAGCCCGTCTGGTTGGCAACCACCACTGGTCTCTAAATATGCCGCCATAATACAGCTTTGTCTTTTTTTAGATATAAGTGACCCAGGTTTCTCTACGCGAACGGCAGCGTGATAGCTTGCAAACATTTGGTGATGGTAATTAAGTGGACTCGTCAGCCTGTCTGCTGTTTCAGCAATAAATATAACATAATTACTTGTAGAAGTTTCAAATAAATTTCAAATCAGGCGAATGACCTGTTAAGCCATGTTTGTTTACATTTTTAATATAACATCTAGTGTGCAGAAAACGGAACAGACAGTTAATCTGTCGGCACATTAAAAATAGATGAGTTTTCGGTGTTCCAGCTCCATTCAGACAGGTGTGCTGTTTCCTCATATGTGTATCTTCCGACTATATATACTTCCCTCTATATATACTTCTTTACTAATATCGGTCGTAGCGACCGCTTTCCGTTGGTCCTTTGAGTCCCCTGTTCCGCCCTTTCAATGTAATTATAATAAATAGATTGTTTAGCTTTGAAAAATAGAGTGAATGCAGGATGACTGAAATGGCGACATGTCTCAGGAATAATTTGCGACACACGTGTGCCGTTTGGCTTAAAGGTAAAATATATAAGACCTGTCGTATTGTATGGATTGGAATGCTGGACCACAAAGGGGAACGATGAATGGTTATTGTTATTGCATGCAGCAGAAACCCGAATGTTAAGAGGGATGAGTGGAGTTACAGTGATTGAGAAGCTGAAAAGTAACAAGCTAGCCAATGGCCATATAATGCGTTGAGAATAATGTCATATAACAAGGAAAATTCTAGAAATGAGATTGGATGGATGCAAAACGAGAGGTAGAACAAAGAAAATATAGATGAATTGTGAAAATGATATGGAAAAAAGGTGTGAATGTTCAGATGACTACTAATAGAGAAGAGTGGAAGAAGAGTACATGTTGTGCCACTCCCACATATCTGGGATAACGTAAGGAAGAAGGTTGTTTAGCTTTGTTGGCAACCCTTTTGGCATCCAAATCAAGTTGCCTTCTTTCTTCTAGTGCTGAAATGTTGTCCTGAATGAGAGTCTTCTTCTATCTCAACTATGCTGTTATTGTATTAGTTGTTATTCAAATAAGACTAGTAAAGAATAAGATAAATTGGAAGTTACCTAGTTGAATTGTGTGATGTTTCGTTATCTGCATTGCAGTCCCGTTTAAAGATGCATCATTGTATGCTAATTTATGACAGTTGTAATTCTTTTTTCAAATGCTTTAAGCAGTTTTTAATGACTGAAAGCAGCAGTAAAATAGCTGTAAGATCTAATTTAAGCTACTAAAGGTTTTAGTCATAAAGGTCTAGAAAAGGAAGTTCCACGGAAGGGTTATCGGTTCAGAAATTTATCATCATCTTAGCGTTAAAACTCGGTTGCCACCCAAAAGTCCGCTTTCTTCTCCGTATTGAGTCCATTGGCACGCATAAACTTTTACTGCGTCTAGACGGAGGAGGAGGCAGCGTGTCTAGATATTTGTTCCCCTCGGAAGTTTTTTACGCATCTTACTGAATCAGAAAGACGTGTAGATGATATTATTAAAAGGTATCCTGATAGTGCTTGAATGAAAAAAGCAGATAATCGAGTGATCTTGAGAAGGCCTATGTCCAGCTGTGAGGGACGTAAGATTGTTGATAATGTTATATATTATCTATTAATATAATTCATTCAGTACGGAGTGGCAAATGACAACATTTGAATCGCAAAGTTTGTGTCCTGGTGTAAACACTTTTACACCAGGACACAAATTTTGCGATTGCGGTTTGCTGTGTCACTACACAGCAAACCACAGTGTACGGCATAACTGATTTATTCTATCTAGGTACCTACGATTAGTGGATATTAAATACCGACATCTACACCATTCATAGCATTAATCTTCTATGCATTTTTATTGTTTATTGTGTTTATTACTAGCATCATCATAATACCAGCACATTTATTTACTGGTGCGTGCAATGCTCTTTAAACAAGTACTGTGTGTTGTGTATACTGTCCGTTCGCTCAAAGAGGCCAGAGTAGGATATTATGGACTGTTATTATTGACGACCTCTGTGGCACAACGGCTAATTAGCGTCTAGAGTCTCGAGTCTGGGTGGTTTATATGTGTATATCAGTTGTCTAGTATCCACAACACAAGCGTTCTGCTGCTTTGAGATTGGATAGCGTCGAATTGTCGCAGTATATTTATTTAATAGTAAATCTGGCACATTTTGTCAGTATTGTTCCACCTCGCAATTTATTTTGTTACGACCCTCCCCTTGTTTTGTATTGTCTGACTTTTAATATAAACAAATTGGTCGAACTCTTGACCAGTAACGTTCCTAATCGTTTGTTAAGAGTTCAATGTATTTTTCTAGATCAATTTACGAATAATCCATGCAGTCTTTTTAGTGCATTGCAATCACATGAAACGGTTTATTTGAACGTATCAAATTTGCAACGATGCACTTCCAGACACGCATCTTTACTCTATTACTGCTATCCATGCGATTTTTAATAACTGCAATGTTCAAGTCGTTACCGTCACGTACCAATCTTGATGCATGTGTTGACTTATGGGTGAATATACGGTATTTGATTTTTTTGTGTCCCTGAAGTAAATGTAATCTGTTTCATTTAATATTGATAATTTATCTACTTGACACTATTTTTAAATTTGTAATTATAAGGGCCAGAAGATTTGTCCATTTTTTTAAATTTTATAAGTACCAGAGGAAAATGTGTTCCAGAGGAGTGACACTATAGGCAGAGTAGTAACAAATTAAAGCAAGAAAATGACAGGCCGTTGATTATTAGCTGAGAAAGGGGACTAATGTTAAATAAAACATATATAAATTATAGTATTTAGATATATTTTAATATATACAAGATACATTCAGTCTTCACAGTTTCTAAATGCAACCTTATTTTTAATATTAATAGTTTGTTAATTAAGTTAAGTTTCAATTACCCGTACCAAATAACAGAATTAATATTTTCTGCTTATATCAGTCTCATCTGAGATGAAAATCACAGTATATACTGTTTGATAGTTTCTAATTATAAAACGTTCAAAAACTTAAAAGCCACGTTTCAGGCTCTTTAATCTGAATAAAATTTCTTAATGAAACAAAAACCCTGATATCTCCTTCTTCTTCATTCTATTTTGGGGGTATTTAATGTCGCCAAGTAGAAGAGAGGACAAAAATTGCTTTATAGAAGCAGCTGAGACTCTTCGTGTATAACGTATTGCTCAGATAGTTTCCTCGTACTTGATGTACTTTTAGTGTACCAATAAAAGGTTTGGTCGATTATCTTCCATTATCTTCTTTTGAAAATCAATTTCTTCTTCGGGTGTCACAAAAATTTGAATGACAGGACAATATTTGTCTAATTACGTAGCAAAGTCGTCAATCGTAACAATGTCAGTTTCCGCTGAATTTCTGATCGCCTTTTAGCAGCCACTGCGATATTGTTTTGTGAAAGTGAAGGTTGGTCTTCATTATCAGACGTAGGTGGTGTTACTGGGTAGTTTCTGGTAGATTGTAGCTTTACGCGATTTCTATACTTTTTAGTCTTCTCTTTCCATATTTTTCTAACAGCCCTGTTTTTCCTTTTAGTCATATCATTTATGCACTTAAATTGTCCCTTTTCTATTTTCTATTTATATTGCTGTTTTTCTTTTTCTTCAAATTTAGCATTTTTAACCTGATCGTTATTCATCCTTGGTAGCGTAATTTTTCAGTTTGACGCTTTTTTTATCTCTCTTCCCTTGTTTGTTTCTTTTTACCATTCGCCATAATGTTTGATTATGCTTAAGTATCTAAAACAAATGAAATGAAGCCTTAAAACATTAAATATTAACAAAACAAACACTCGTCGTCACTTCCCTGGCACTTATGTATTTCCTCTGGCATGAAATATGCCAGAGAAGTGACGCCAGAGAAGTGACAAAATCGCACATAACTTACAAAAACAATATCACTCGCTTATCTGACCACAGTTTAACATAATACATGACATCTACACACAATAAACATTGCATTGTGCAAATATACAATTTGGTAACGATAAAATACAAAAACATATACTTACCAAAGGAAATACTCCAACGACTGGCACAAACACGCTTTCCTACAGTGAATCGCAAATTGACGCAACATTATTGGAGTTTTGCTCAACGTCCTTAGCTTGCTTCTAAGTTCATACTGTTGTACATGCGTAGTTAAAGGACAAAAACATACCTTTGCGATTTTAAGTCTAATTTTACTTCTTTGAGTTTCGCCAGATGAAGTGACAATATTGTACCATGACATGAAAATAAGTTATTTTTTTATATTAATAAATGTTTTTACACTGTATTTTGATAAAATATGTTTCGATGTTTATAAAAGCATATGATCCTATTAAAAAATAAACATAATGGCATACGTATTAAATTATCTGGCCATAAAATCATTATAATCTATTATTGGGAAGGCCAGAGGAGTATACATTTGTAACTATTTTAAACTATTAATGCCTTAAATTAAACAATTATCGTGAATAGACTATGTGGTCCAAATAAAAGACCACATTCTTTATTGTTTAAGCATACACAAATATTAATATAATAAGTTTAACATAAAATTTATCTATGGACCACTGGAATTCAAATAGCGTATAACATATACTATATAACATATAACGTATACCCTTATAACAAATTCAGTGTTCGGTACACTCTGTTTACAGACGAACTTTATGAAGATAATTGTGATAACCCCAAAAATTTCATGTTAACAATTTAAGACACTTGATCTCCTATACTTTTCATCCTGGTACTGCAAAGGTTTAACTTCGAAGACTTAGGTCACCTTTTGAGCACTCTGTGTAAATTATTGTGCAATATATCGGAGTGGCTTATTATATGAATTATGCGCTTTCAATTCAATAGTGAATTAATTTTGTGCCTATAGGAGTTATGGCCATTTGATCCCCAATTATGAAAAAAAAAAACTGAATCGCAATTACTTCGCACGCTGCACGACTATTCTTTATAATATTATCAATATCACGTAGAATTGTAGAACAATAAAGAATTTAGAACGTGTACATTTTTCATAATACGTTGTAGAATAGTTGTTTTTATGGTCAAGATTTTATGAAATAAATGAGCTCCAGCTTGATGGCATATGCTTTCGCCATGTGGTGCACATCTCGCCATGACTGTTGGAGCTTTCACCATCATCGTCTTGTTCACTTTTGGCTTTGTATTAATTACATTCTACATTAAAAATCTTATGAATTACCCATAAATTATTGTTGTCATGTACACTGCTAACTTGTTCTTTAAAATACATAATGAAAATTGCTACTGAGTTCATTCATATCTAAATTAAGAATAAAAATACACCTTAGTAAAAAAAAAACAATAAAATTTAAAATAATTCCAGATCTCTTTCTGCCAAAAACGTTCCCAAAACGCTGGTTGTGCATTACCGCGTTAGATGCCAACACTTATTTACTTATCCTTTACACTTATCCTTTTGATTAAAATAATTATATTATGCATACTTTTATTAAAAGTATATTTTTAATAGATCGATGTTATCTATCATTGCGGTCTTTTACGATTTATTTCCTTAACATGATAATTAAGGTCTTTATAAAAAAGGCCTTTCCACATTCATGTATATCAAAATCGAAGCCCGTCATTAGTCAATCAGAAGTAAAATGTTTATTCGAATGCTCTAAAAATGTTTTTCCAGAAATCGATTTGATTACAATCGCACTAGGATTGCGTGTCTTATAACTCTTTGATATAAAACTGTTAATTTCTTTTGATACCGCTATATTGAAATGTAACGTTTCGCTCCACGTTGCTCACATGCTGGGATTTAACGCTAAATTCAATTTATCCGGCCGTGGTTCACGTGTTAAATGATCGGTGATTGTTTCTAGTCATTTCGTAAGTGAAAGGATTATAATTGTTTTCGTCCCTTCTTATTATCTCTTTATTATCTTAAAAGGGCCCTTATTATCTCTTTATTATCTTAAAAGGGCCCTATATGCTCTCTCTTACAACTCTAATATTCGTCATAATAATTTACGCCATGTTGTCATACCAGGGATGCATTTTCAGTGTCCATCTATACAAATAAATAAAATTGGAGTGTCTGTTTGTAATATTAAAACAACCGCTTTTTACTAAGTGCATTTGGTTTTATACACGGTACATATACCAAAACAACATTTTTTGTTTGTTCCGGCTAATCTCTGAAATGGCTAGACCTATTTTGACGGGACTTTCACTGACAGATAGCTGATGTAACAAGGAGTAAATTAGGCTTCTTTTATTTTAGAAAAAAAAAAAAAATAGTTTTAGTTAAAAATGATCAGTTTCAGAAATTTTTCATTTCCAATTTAAGTTGACCTCATATTTATATCATCAATCATATGAAATAGTGTTTAGCTTCGGTTGGACTGTAGGTTATACTATACACGCCTGCGCGGGTAATATATAAAGCGCGCCGAGAGCCACGCCGCTTCAATTATTTGCAGCGAACGCACGTATTCCGGAGGCGCATGGCGTAACAGTTGCATTCGATAACACTGACTGTTTGCATATTACATTTATTTATATTTTAGGGTTTATAGGGTTTGTATTCCAAAATAAACCAAAAGATATATCCAAAAAATGCTGCCCAAAATCACTATTCCACGCGGATGGAATCGCGGGCACAGCTAGTTTGAAATATTTAAGAAATCGCATACGTAAAGGAAAATAATGAGATGTGCTATCAAATTTTACACACTTTATATTTTCTTCTTCTGAAAGTGCCACTCCATTACTGGAGTTTGGCCGTTAGCTCTTAAAACTTCTCCCTGTCTTGAGCCACCCGGAATATTTGTTCTGCGCTGCTGATTCCGGTCCACTCGCTAATGTTCCGCAGCCATGATTTCTTCCGCCTTCCAGAGCGCCGTTTTCCCTGTACTTTGCCCATCATTATTAATTGAAGCAGCTGATATCTGCCATGGCGCTACACGTACCCCAGGTATTCGATTTTGCGCTTTTTGACGGTGTGCAATAATTTTCGGGTCATACCAGCACGCTGAAGCACCTTCTCGTTGCTGACTTTCTGGGTCCAGTTTATACTTTAGCCACAGCTTTATATTTTAGCCACATGTATTCCACATATTTTACTGTGCATAAGTGTGCAAACACGTAAAGGAACTTAAACAACACTGAAACCAAAGAGACCACGGGCCTTAGTGTTTTCGTAAAACCTAGGTTTATGTTTCGTCTTCGAGTTAAAACTTCTTCAAAGCTTAGACACGTTTATGTTAGCTAGTTAATATTGTTGTGTAGAAGTATACTTATTGAATTACTAAGGAAACATTCTATCGTTATCACAATTATTTCCACACCCATAGACTTATCAGCGTATTAATTTAAAGTACTTAAACACTCAATTATCTTGTATTACTTTCCGTGCGATGTTATATACACTTTAACACTTGTACCGAAGGTGGTATATCGTTGTGACCAATTTATTTATAAACATTTGCGAATATGCCAAATATTTGGTTAACTCGAATCGAAGTTATGCTTTCTTTTCTCTAAGCTGGCGCATTGTCGGCATCATGATTTTGTAAATAACTTTATATGTTTTATTTCCTTTTAAAATAATGATTATTTAGAATAAAGGGTTTTTGATAATACTAATGTATTTGCAAAATGTATGACACCCGTATAAGATTACAACATAATTAAAATAGCATTATTTTTTTACATCGCTTTTTATCTTTGGCAAAGACACTGTGGTTATTTTGATTATTTAAATATTTATAGTATTAAAATATTTCATAACATTTTCATTACTGTTATCGATAAAAAAAAAGAAAACATATTTTTGATAATTAAACAAAATGCAAAATCATCAAAAGCCTTGAAATGAATTACCTTACCATATAAATACATATTTTTGCTCTGTTTTAGCATGATCATCTGATGAAATGATCTGATATCAGAGTCGGAAGTTAGTCGCATTCTCAGCAAGCATGAATTAAGCACATTCTGGGCGGGAGGTATTTTCCCCATATCTTCTTCTTTTTCAACCTTTCACCACCCAATGCAGAGTCTAAGTCCATATAGGCTTTTTAAATTTGATCGTACCCTCTGCTTAGTGAAATATATTTTTCCTATTACAAATTATTTGTGTGACGTTATGTAGTCTAATAACGTGGCCTTAATTGTAGATTTTTATGACCATAATATTAAAAATTTAGGTGAAACAAATATTATGCCTAATTTTCTCATAAAGAATGAATTATTGTTGTAACGTAGAGCGAAGTTTACCTCTTATCTAGTTAATAGTACGGTATTATTAATGTTATTACTCATTTAGCTCATATTATCATTTATAAATTGCTTTAAACGTAGTAAATAAGGAATGTTTGTCACAGATTTTCTCGTTTGTTTGAAAATTTATACCACTTGGTTAATTATACGGTTAATTAATAAGAGTTTTCCGTAAGAGAACAACGCCTCCTTCGCTAGAATTATTTCGCTAGTCTTTAGTTTAGGTTGATATTTTAAAAATAACCACCAAATGCTATGCTAAATTCTGTAACCAGGCCCAATTAAATATCTGGAATAATTTCGACCAGTTCTTCGTACAGTATATGTTTTCACTGTTCAAGGCTAGAAGGAAATATTAAAAAAATAACAATTTTTCGTTGTAATTTACGTTCAGTGGTGCCGGAAACCACAATACCGCGGCGAGTGTAAGCAATCACAGATACACTGTTACACAGTGGCGAATCGTGTGGAATCCACACCACAGCGGGACGGGCTCGTTCGATTACGAATGCTTAACTCGCCGGATGTGTCAATTTGATCTCTCCGGTGTCTATGTGAGCCGCCGCGATACAGACGCCGCGCCGGTGTGTCTGTGTGACAATATTCGAAGCAACATATTGCAGGATACCGTATCTAGATTTCTAGTCTGAATTCGACATTAAATATGTCTATTTTTTATGCTATCATTTTTAGATGCGATCTTCGTGCTTTAGAGTCGAGTGTCATTTTAATACCATATAAGGAAAATTTGGTGTAAATATATGAATCGCGCGATGTAGAATTGTTTGTATATAAACAAATAATGAGGGTGATGAGGGCAGCTCAGGACCGATCGTCGTGGAGATCTTTGGGGGAGGCCTTTGTCCAGCAGTGAGCGTCTTCCGGCTGAGATGATGATGATGAAACAAATAATTACCAAGTTAAAACTGAAATAAAATACTGAATAAAATTTCACGGGGCGAGAGATACAAGTCAGCCATAGCCATGCCATATAATTATATGATTTTGATACGCTGCTGCTGAATTCGTTTTATTTATCTTATGTATTAAACTCATTCTGTTATAATCTGCCAGTACTATTTGTTTGGTGTACTTAAAAGCCTTTGGAAGTTACCCATCACCTATAAAATACCCCGTCAAATGGTTTACGTTTGGCACGCGAGGCGTGTTTTATTGTGTGTAAGCACTTGTAAGACGTCGTTGATATCAAAAAGAGTTCGCAATTATGTCCAAGTAAAGAGGATTTATTAAACATATTGTACGTCTAATAAGGATTTTTTTTTGCTGAAGGACAGCAGACAGGCTGCCGGCCCGCTTACAATTTAGCAGTTACCGCTGCCTATAGGTGTTTGCAACGCCAGTGGTATCGCGAATACGCTGCTGTCCCATAAGGGTACAGGAACTTAGGTCCGTGCAGGGGCGGAGAACGAATACTAACCTCTGTCGCCGGGGTCGGCCTGTCGTAAAAGTAGACAAAACAACCCACCCTAGGCTACGTGGTAGGGCCTCAAGCCTGTCTGGATGGCGACCACCTTTGGTCTTAAGTATGCCGCCATAATAACTTTGTGTTGTGTTCCAGCATTAGTGACCCAAGTTCCTGTACCCTTTGGGACAGCAGCGTGTTCGCAATGCCACTGGCGTTGCAAACACCTATAGGCGACGGTAATTGCTAAATTCTAAGCGGGCCGTCAGCCTATCTGCTCACCTACAGCAATAAAAATAAAAACATTTTTGAATATCTTTAAAATGTTTTCTAAAGTATGTAGTTAAATTCATACATATTATTAGATAGTTCAGTTTATATTAGTCTTTAATTCCTAAGTAAAATAAAGGCATCTAAGGCTTTGTTGGCCATTTGATTACAATTACATTCATTTTATTGATCACTGTTAACACACATTGCACGCCATGGAGTTCACCGGTGACCACCACTATTACTTTCTTTATGAGCCATCGCTGATTCACAATACCGAAAAATTTAACACATTCTTTTAGTTCTCCAGGGCAGCGCCGGGCACGTTCAATAATATACTTTACGTTCAAACACGAGTCCGTCGCGCGGTCATAGATGGCCCCCAAGATTTGCACGGAACAATCACTAAATTTGAATTAACAGTTAATGTGTAAAACTCCGAAAATGGTAGATGTGTATATTAAATTGAAACTTAGGCGTAAGGTCAAAGGGCACAGTTGTTTGTCGTGTTGAATACTCTAAATATAGCAACGGAGGCTATTACGTTAAGAACTTGGCCCCGTTTTAGAGTTCAAGGATGGGACGTCTGAATCACTTACCTGGAAGTAGGGAAATTGCGTTGCGGACGTCCTATTTTTAAAATAATATGAATATAACAAATAAAAATATATATAAATTATACTGGGATAATTCACACATCGATACTGTTGCAAACTGATGTAGAAAAGTTGCAAATTAACTGAGTAGCTGTGATGAAACCTTGGATCAAAGAGTTTATATATAGCCTTTGACAAATTTGTGAATCGTTGGTGAAGAGTTGCTATCATGTTGATCGACAGTATGTTACTGTGCTCTTAAAATTAATAAATAATAATTTTCATTTAAAATTTATCGACACATTCTCGCCTCTTCCTCATTAGCCAATTACCATCTACTGCTAGTTTAGACTTCCCCACGCTTGCGGCCATATATCGCAGCAGTACCACGCTCTCTAACCAGCCTTGGCCGGTATCTTTGGATACTAAGCGTCTGTCTTCTGGGCGTCTTACATTATGTTTCCTGAGATATTGTTCTTCTTGAGGACATCTTCTATTATATAAACTGCTTGATATGCTTGACACACAACCCGCCGCGTGGGAACTGGCGGCGGGGTAGTGTGGGACTCCCGGTTCAATGCGCCCGTACGACCCCTTCTTTAGTCTGGGGGACGCACGTCGCTGGTATACTCATTAACACTACCCCGGTGTTCCTTCGCATGCCTTGAGTGCCGAGACTGTAAGACGCAGTGAACTAGTTAGGCCGCGGTCCTAACTAACGCCGGGCCGATTTTGCGGGCCTCTTTAAGGCTTCGGGAATGAGCATCGGCATCTTCTTTCTCACGCAGAAAATGTAATAAAATGTTTATCCAGATGTCTGTTCTTATTTATTTATCTATCTCTAACTATTTAGTCTTAATGATAATAACGTAAGATTAATGATGTCATCGCCGAACGTGAAACATTTCATATTAACTGTTTGTGTAGCGCCAATGATGCCTAATTTAGAAATAATTGATGTACATATGACAGCAACACTCGTGCGACACGGATAATCTTATCGCAGGCAGGATGCAACTACCCGTTTTATTTTATGACGATCATTAATAAAAATGTATCGGTATAAAAATTTGTATACGGAGTTTATATTTGTAAAAATATAAAATTGGGGTCGAATTTTTTTACTGCTGAGGAGTAGAGGACAGGCTGACGGCCCCCTTAATAGTAAACAGTTACCCTCGCCTATAGACGTTTGCGATGCCAGGGACACCGCGTATACACTGCTGCCCGCATAAGGGTACTAGAACCTGTACCACTAATGCCGGAACACAACACAAGTTTGTTATGGCGGTATACTTATAGACCAGGAGTTAGTGGCCATCCAGACACTTGGAGCTTACCAGCTAGCTAGGGTTATTTTGATGCCATTTATGACAGGCCGATTCTAGCTGCGGGGGTCAGTATTTTTATTCTGACTGCACGGAGACTATGAGGTGCCTCACTGGCTCTACTTTGTCCACTTATCTCTCTGATCTATCTCCGCATGTCGCCAAACTCGGCCGTGTCTTAACAGTGACATCTTCACAACTATACATAGATTAAATCTCATACACTGCAAGTTTTGGAGTGATACTGGTTCAGTGGTAAAAACGTTTTTAAATATTTTTCTCGCGACATGTAGTTTGAGTTAAGGTATTTGGTACCGCAGTAGTATTACACGCGACCAATCTAGAGGTCACAGGTTCAAATCCCACGGTGTGAGACAATTTTTCTCGCCTAATGTGCATATTATATCATAATTTTCATATACCGACGGTGAAGGAGAACATCGTGAGGTAACCTGCATTCTGAGATCACCGGTACGTGTAACCCGCCAATCCGCCTTGGACAAGCTTGGCAGGTATACTGTCCGTTCTCTTTAGGGGGAAGTCCAAGGCCAGCAGTGGAGCACAATGAAATAAGAAAAAGTGCCATTGAGAAGCATATGCGTTGAAAATTAATTTTTCATATACAAAACTATACAATCTGATGTAATTTAATCGCGGCTTATGCCCATACTGGCTTTAAACTAAGATGACGTAACCACGTCAGTCGGTGATGTCAAGCCTTGTTTAGAAGGTCTAGCCGCAGCCGCTCTCGAGGAATGCGATTTCGCATTCTGATGCAGCTTAGTACTTTAATTCTTACCATGTTGATGGTCTCGTAATTATTGTAAATAGTAGTTTGCTTAACGATGTATTTTGTGAGTTTTCAAGTATATGAACTACTATTTAGATATAGCATAAGTAGTAATAATAATAACAGCCCAAAACGTCTTAAGGGTTCGGGCCTCTCCCTAGAGGCAATGCTTGTTCAAAACGGATTTCCTTATAATGTGTTCTTTTACCGAATACGTGATGATAGTGCTATAAAATGCCCATGCGGTGAATGACATTGTGGGAATCTTACCCAAGACCTCTGTTAAGTTCTGTTTATTTTTTTCATATACGTGACAGAACGTTTGCCGGGTCAGCTAGTCCTAACTAATATTATAAATGTGAAAGTGAGTTTGTTTGTTACGTTTTCATGCCTAAACCGCTGAACCAATTTTGATGAATTTCGGTATAGTCATACATTGGACTTTCGAGAATGACAGGCATTTTAATTCATATGGCAAAACAACGTTTACCGAGTCATAGTATTATATGAATATGAAAGTTTCGATAGATGAATAGATGTTTGTTACTGAATCATGCCAGAACGGCTGAACGAAATTCGATGAACTTTGGCACACATATAGATTATAAGTCTGGATTAGAAATTTTTTATAATCTATTTTGATAATCAAAAAATTTCTTATTAATTACTTTTCCATACGATCGAAGGCATGGGTAACAAACAGTTAGTAGTCGAATTTATTTAGTATCGTCGCTTCGTGAAAACCTTGTTTCAAAATAAAAACATGGTCCTACCTGTTACACTCCCAAAGGGCTTATAGTTTGAAAATGAAGTGTTGACCTCTAATTATGGCACTAAATTACATTTTTAAATTAACAATGCCCTTAAACAGCATGTTTTTCACACCGGCTCAATATAGATTTATTTATATTGAGATGAGATAGATTTATTTATTTATATAGATATTGGTTTAAGCATACAGCATTATACTAAAACTACCCCGGTATTCCTTGGCTCGCCTGGAATGCCAAGGTTGCAGAACGCGACAAGCTAGTCAGGCCGCGGTCCGCTCTCGCGAGCTTCTTCTAGGGCGTCCTTTTTTTCACGCGCAACCCTCTCCCGACCATGTGTGCTGCGGCCCTTTCCCCAGAGGCCGTACCCGCGACTGTTCCCTACTAATCTCAGACGATGAGTGGCCCTGCGTGAGCGGGAGGGGAGCCTAGCCCGCTCCCAAGTGACTAACGCCTGGGCTATCAGAAATAAAATTTGTTAGGAAAAGTGTGTTCGAGCCTCGTTCGTCGAACACAGGATTTGCCAGCTGGATGCTGAGGTTGTCTCAGGCGTTAAAGGTTTTTCGTATTAATTTATATATTCTTTTTCGACATAACCAGTCAAGATTTGGTTTAAGATTACCTGTATTGACAGACTGTAATTCGATTACAACAAATGTATTGTGGCGATCGACACAACGCCATCTAGTCTCAAAGTAAGCAACAGAGCACTGGTGTTAGGGATACTAGGTAACTGATATATTTACAAACTTTTCTTTCATCCTCCTGTCTTTCTGTGGATGATATTTCTCCATCTTCCTCTGTTTTCGACAACATGTAATGCATTGTAGACCTTGTAACCTGACATTGTAACCTACGTTCGAACGCTCACAAGTTTGCCGCATGATTATATTCGCTCTAGGCATTGAAAAGGATGGGCGATACAATACAGCCTTGACGAACCCCCTTTTCTGGAACAGAATGGCTTGGACATACTTTGATCAATCAAATAAATACACAAACATGTATTTAATATATGTTGTATATAAATAATAAATTAAATGAAATAAACACCCAGACGCGGAACAGGAACCGAAATGGTGATCTCACAAGCGGTCCTACGTGCAAAAGCCGGTGCGCCACGGAGGACGTCAATTACATGATTACTTATAATTACTTATTTCGGATTAATGAACAATAATTCAATTAAGTGTTGATGTTATGTAAAATGATGTACATAATTATGTTTTCTTCTTAAAATTTAGTGTAACCATTCTGATCCTGTTTATAGTAAGATTGCATCTCACTTTCATTTGCTTATTCTCACTCCCACGAATAAATGTTATTTCTTGCATAATTTCTTTCATTGTTTGGCCAAACTTTCAAACCGGTACGTGATTGTTAGCCACAACAGTGCATTGTTATTTTGACGCACAGCTTATAATTAAAATAAACGGGCCACGAAAAGCTATGGAAGAGTAGACAAACTCCCGGCACGCCTAAAAGTAAATTGTTACCGTCGCATATAGATATTTGCGACGTCAAGCACATTTTAATCATCATCATCATCTTTGCGTTAAATCCCGGTTGCAGCCCAAACTTTCGCTTCGGCGCCCGGGGTCCGCTTTCCGACTTTTTATTCTCCACTTAGGACGACCTTCAGCATCCCTGTTGATCAGTCCATTGGCACGCATATCAACCTTCACGACGTCAAGTCAGCGCTTGTCAAGCACATTTTAATGACGTTATAATAATTCTGAAAGTAGACTGTTACAAAGGCAGAGGTAGATATAAAAAGTGATACAAAAAGGCTGTGAAGTAATAGATGAAGCAAGCTAAGATAAGGTTGTGTGGGGAACATACAGAACGCATGGAACACCTACTGTGTACATGTGATGCATTGGCCAGGAGGCGAATGAATCTTTTGGGGGTAGGATATCCGACACCGGAAGACTACAGGCTCCTATCTCCATACCTCTTTGTTAGGCTCATGAAGCAAATTTTCAATGAGATTGGAGAGGAGTGATTGCTATCTAGGGGAACACAAAATATCCCATTGGGTCGAAGTGTCCGAGATATTATTTCTCGGCCCCAAAATAAGATAAGATAAGCTAAGATAAAATAGAAAGGAAGGAAAAGAGATACCGTTCCCACCCCCAAGTGATTGCGATAAGGATAAGCTAACTCCTAAGTGGATAGCAACGAGTTCGCGGTGCCTCTAGCGTCGCAAACATTCATAGGTGACGTAGATAGCGGTCGCGAGAGGCCTCTTAGAGGAAATTCCGCCGCCCTCATTTACACCGCGATGGTGATTGAGGCAAGCGTGCTGTTCCACGCTGCCTTAATTAATTCCGAATGAACACAGAAAAGCGGCGGGGAGTCCACATCTTCTGTAGTAAGCATTTCGAAAATTGTTGCATTGATTGAAAGTGTACATCAATTGCAATTGTTCAAGCGCCATGTTACCATGTTCTCTAGATCTGTCGATCTGTGATCGACTCCATTCCTTAAATAATATGAAATCAGCCGGTCGCCTATTAAGGCAGATCGATCCGCTCAATTACGTTGTTTTGATTTCTCTTGGCAAACGTGTAGCATTGACGTTTTGTGCCATTCTAGAAAGGGTTCTTGATGCACATTTTATTTAACCTATTAAAATTCTGACATCATATTTATTATTAGTAATATTTTCGCGATCAATGTTAGAGATGACTGGTGGGTATGAAATCAATAATATTCTTTGTGTAATAAATAATGTTCTTCACGTGTTCATAGATCACAAAAACATTTCAGATACTTGTATTCGGATACTTTTTTTGAAAAACGTTGTTTATTCTTTGTCTGTGTACTAGCAAAGGGAATACCTAATTCCATAATCATAATTCACGACTCCTCATCCCTGGATTACCTATCCTAACCTCCGTAACGGACTTCGCACGCGTAACGCCTGCGTCACGAGTTCGATTGTCGTCCTCAGTCCGAGTGATTACGTATAATTATGTATTTATTTACAAAAGTAAAATCAATAAGTATTTTTTTATAGCTAGAGTTTAGTATAGTTATTTGTTGTCTAGTATCCATAACACAAGCGCTCTGATGCTTACTATGGGAATAGATGGCGCTGTTTGAATTGTCACAGTATATTTATAATACTTGCCTGGAGTAAACGGTGGTTTTTCAACACATTACGCGCAACAATATTGAAAATGGAAATACAATTTGCGCATAGCATGATATGAATATAGCATTCACGCATGACAGCCGTCGCGGTACACTTGGCATCGGATAACTTAATCACTCGTAATTGTAGGGAACTTACTGAGTAAAAGTGGCGAAAATGCGGAAAAATGACCCAACGGATGTGTATCGGCCAATAAATCCAGTAGCAAATCAATGGTCGTATTTGCCTGCACGGTACTTTTTATTATTGCTGATTGTTTTGATTGCCCTACCACGTAAAAAAACACTTATACATGTGTGAGTAATTACAACATGACAGGCTTGTCACTAAGGTAAATGATAATTATATCACACTCTTTCTGACTAGATAATGATGGAAGCGATATACGAGATCGTGTATGTTTTTTTATACGTGCCATCTCCTGACGTAACTTATAGTCGGCAACTTTGCTACTTTTATGTATTTTTATATTAAACTAGACATATTTTTAATTATTACTAATATAAGATACCATCATTCTAATTTTTGTATATTTTTATACGGCTTTATTGTTAGTATACTATTTGTTTATTTATTTATATCTTCATTTTCTTATATATATTTACATATTTTTTCTTTTGTATCATAAGATGTCCATCTATTAACTAAATGCTGAGCCATTGCATCATTGCATAGTTTCTACGTATATTCAACATTATTTTCGTTTAGTTGTTTTTATGTATTACTTACTCTACTTGCTATTTTCATACTGCGTTTTACTAAAATGTTAATTATGTGAAAAGTCAGTGCGACCAATTTAGATGCGATAGATGTGTGAATATACTGGACTTATGACCGCCATGTACACAACGAGGTTTTGCTGTTGTAGGCCGGCAACTTGTCGATCTAGGTAGTGAACTACTTTTTAACTAGAGTAAAATAAATTGTTTTAATCTGATCATACTACAGAAATGCTGAATTGAGTGTCCTACATTGTTACTTGATATTATCGAACGTGTTGCTAAATATTTTATATTTTAATTATACATTATTTAAATATTATAATTTGCCTATTCGTTCGATGGCACATGACATGGCGGAGCAGCGATTTAATTCTTACGAAGATATTAAAAATTGGCTTGATTCGTGAATAGTCTCCAAAAATCTATTTTGATTGAATAAGCTGCGTTTCACTCTATTAACACCATTAAAATAAATTACTTACGTAAAAAAAATAAGAGCTTGTTTATTTTGTACAAAATGCTTTGTATGACGTTCGCTTGGTATGACGGGTTTGTCCTTTCCCTTAGATGTCATTATAAACGGATTCCACTAGAAGTTTCCGAGAAAACTAGGTACAATAGTAAAAATGGAGCTCTTTGTTTTTACTAGGACATTCTAAGTTTATGGTCTTTTAGGGCAATATATATGTAATAAATGTTAATCATAATGCAAGTTTATTATTTTACTTACACATTGTACTAGACGTCCCCCAAGCCGATGGAGCGAAGACCTGCGCAAGGTTGCCTCTCGGGGCTAGATGGGAAAGCAAAGGGACTGGTATTTGTGGCACAGTCTTGCGGAGGGAGGCCTACGTCCAGCTATGGACGACAGTTGGCGGACGACATTTTGTACTTCGGTCATATTTTTTCGGATATTTATTACATTTATTTAAAAAAAACTAATAATTAATAATATGTGAAGGTGTTAGTATCATTAAATATTATACGTGTAATTTTTTTTTAGTTTGTAAACAAAATTTTAGTTAAATAAATTGACATAAATTTTAAATGTTTTATGATTTTCAGTGATGCATACAAGGTAGCCGGCTAGTGGGGCGCTTGCGCAGCCATGCCGCTGCCGAAGCGCTGCGTGGAGCCGGTGCACGTGTCCCGTGGCACCGTGCCCGAGCGTGTTCCGGTGCCCTCCGAATTGGAAGCAGTCACCAATGGCACTCTTGCTAATACCGTCAGGTATGGTAGACAAGATCGCCTTAGCAAGTATTATTTGTGTAATATCTTTATTTCATTACTTTGTTTTCTTTGTATATCGGGATTTTATACACTTGTTATCCATGAAAGTTATTCTAAGGAGTGATTGACCTGGAAATTAGACTTCTCCATTCGTGTATTTTTCTCGACTGTATTCAATTTCAATTACTATATAGAAAGTGGCCGTACCTTCTCGAGCCTTGTACTACATACTTCATGACTTGACAAGCTGAAGGCAGAACTTGCGGAAAAACGGCCCCATTTGCAGAAAAAGAAAATCCTGTTTCACCAAGACAAACGCACTGTCTCACACCTCAGCGGTAGCCATGGCGAAAATCCACGAATTACTAATGGGTAGACGATCAGACTATAGACAGCAAAGGAACGGCATCGTTAGGTTTGGTATTTGAATGGTGACACCTTCTCGTTAGGTAGTCGCCCCAGTAAACCGGTTTTTTTTACAACTGTATTTTAGCAGACAGGCCAATGGTCTACCTGATAGCAATTGGCCACCGTTGCCACCAGCCTTAAAGGAATTTAACATCGCCTTTAAAAACGTCAGCCAGAAGCTCATTCTAAATCCAGAGAGCCCAGCATGTTCAAGTGGCTTTTTCCCAGGAAAAGGAAAAGTCATGAAATTACACAATATGGTGTGAATACAGGCCTAAATTACAGTCTACATTTTTTTGGTCACACACAAAATACTAGAAAAAGTAGAAATTCAAAAATAACTCCGAAATGAGAAACCGAATGGTGTTGCTACAGTCGCAATAAACCAGCAAATTCTTTAGTCGTCTTTTACGAGTCCCTATACATGTGTCGGGTAGCCCTGTTCTTATTTCTGGTAGAACCCATTTAATTAATTAAAATTATCTCGTTTACATTTATCAGTAAGACTTTCCGCGTATGAATGTTATTGAGAAATATTACGGTTACCTGTATTAATAGCGTTGTATGACGTCTCCAGGTGACAGCTGAGCAATGAATAAAGAGAGATTCAAACGTCACATATACTTATCAGGACCTATTCAATTCATATACTCGTTAAGTTTGACCCGATTCCTCTAACAATAGTTAAAATGCTGAGGCTATGTTTGTTATGAAGATGTATTTATTGAATATATAATAACTAATAATAGACTATAACATCCAATAACTGGGCTCGGCCCCCTAGAGGGAACGGACGGTATACCTTGTCCAAGCTGGATTACATATACCGGTCATCTCAGTTGCAGGTTACCTCACGATGTTTTCCTTCTCCGGCGGAGAAAGAATACTGACCTTGCCGGGGTCGGCCTATCGTAAAAGGCGACAAAGCAACCAATCCTAGTTACGCGGTAGGGCCCCAAGGCCCGTCTGGATGGCGAACACCTTTGGTCTTAATTATGCCGCCATAATAACTTTGTGTTGTGTTCCGGTATTTGTGACCCCAGTTCCTGTACCCTTATGAGGCAGCAGCGTGTTTGCAATGCCTCTGGCACCTGTCTGTTATCCTACAGCAATAAAAAAAATATGCACATTACGACAGAAAAACTACCTAAGGCTAATTAATACCTTTAAGGAGTCTGCCCACTACACCGTTCCATACCATGACCGTGCTAGGACCGTATCAGACACAAAAGCAAACGGTCGGTCGGTTACGGAACGGTCTAGTGGGCATAGTCCTTAGAGTATACATAAGCAAGCTTTATTGCTTACTAGCTGTGCCCGCGACTCCGTCCGCGTGGAATAGTGACTGGGCAGCATTTTTTGGATATATCTTATGGTTTATTTTGGATTACAAACCCTTTAGGGTTTTATATATTTTAATATAAATAAATGAAATATAGAAACTGCGTTCGAACCTACAAATTCCAGCCTAAGCTGAACCCTATTTTATATGATTCATGATATAAATCTGAGGTCAACTTAAATTGGATTTAAAAAAAATCCGAAACTGATCACTTTTAACTAAAACCATTTTTTTTTCTAAAATAAAATTAGCCTAAGTTACTCCTTGTTACATCAGCTATCTGCCAGTGAAAGTCCCGTCAAAATTGGTCCAGCCGTTTCAGAGATTAGCCGGAACAAACAGACAGACAAAAGTTTAAAAAAAATGTTGTTTTGGTATATGTAGCGTGTATAAATCCAAATGCACTTAGTAAAAAGCGGTTATTTTAATATTACAAACAAACAGACCCTCCAATTTTATTTATTTGTATAGATATATATTTATATCTATACTACTATTATAAAGAGGAAAGATTTGATTGTTTGTTTGTTTGTTTGTTTGTTTGCTTTGAATAGGCTCCGAAACTACTGACACGATTTAAAAAATTCTTTGATTGTTGGGAAGCTACACTATCCCCGGGTGACATAGGCTATATTATATTTTCAAAAAAATTAGGGATCCTTACTAAAACTCCAACAATGTAACCCAAAGTGAAAAAAATTACCTAAAATATTATTTAAATCGCGTGCGTTGCGAAAACTATTGATGATAGAATAAAATAATGTACTACAACTTTGCAGAACACATCATTATTTACAAAAAGTGTCGCGACAGCATATATCTAACTATTATAGTTATGCCACAATAAGTGTTCTTTTATTTTAAAAAATTAATTGAAATGCCGCCCCTAGAAAAGGCTCTTTATTTGGATCTTGGTATTAATCCTTATCAAAATAAATTACTTCATATTCAAAACTGTTTCAATACCTTAATATAACTTTTTGAATTATTCAATTCGGATATTCCATTCGAAAGATATCACGAGTTTAAAAATGTAAGTATTAGAAAAATGTTGCGTGGTAGCCGCTCACCCTGTTCGGCTAGCTAGGCAGCACCTTATGCAATGTAGGCGTGCGTCACTGGGGTTTTTACAAAAATTTGAATACTTATTAAAAATAACGAAAAATAAATAAAAAGTAATAACAAAAAAATCATTAAAATAAAAGCTCATTAAAATAGAAATAATAAAAAATCATTAAAATAGAAATAATAATATTCACACTTTCTTTATAATTTTATTTTTTTAGTAACCTGACGCCTGAATAGAAGGGTTTGCCCTCAGGGGCGCTCCTCTGTCCGAGGAGTGCACGGGTGTGCGTACCCGAGGTGCCCGAGCATCCGTCGCTTCACTCCCCTCTCTGTTCGAGGCGACAGAGGCGACCTTTCTTTCCGTCTACCTCTTACATCCTTTCCAACTTAGCTCTCTGTTCGTGGCGTGGTCCCCGGTGGGATGGTTGCGAATACTGATTGGGGTCCCGGGTTCTACCCTGGGACCTGATTTGGTAGTCGAAACCATGCCTATTTCGACTGCGCCTGCACAGAGAGTGTTCCCGGGGCGGGAATTGCATCCTCGCTGTCGGTTGGTCTTGCTCGGCAGGCTACGACGTCAGGCGGCTCTGCTTTTTCTGGAGTGTCGTCTGGTAGTCGTACCCACGCCTGACTAGCACGCGACGGGGATGGTATTCCCGTCCGGAATTGGCCGCGGACCTGTCGCTCCCGGCCCTGGTTCTGTCCATGGTCGGGGGCGATCCTGGATGGACGGCCGTCGCCTCCTTTTGCGAGGCAGTAGTGTCTGCAAGGGAGGCGGCGGAACGGGAGCGGGAGTCCGCCACCGCACTCCCCTCCCGCCAACGTAGGCCGCGTCGTCGGCGCCGGAGGGCGGGCAACGATCTCCGGCCGCCGTAGAAAGCGGGGTAGGATCCGCCGCCCGCACTATTGTCGCGAAGGAGAAGGCCGCGTGCTGTTCCGCAGCCCCCCTCAACTCCTAGAGTTGTTACAAGAGAGCGCCGGGGGGACGAAACTCTGACCCCCTGGCGCCAGCGCTTTAGAAGGGGCCCGCTTTAAGACAGAGCGTGGGCCGGCGCCGGCCCGGGCCACGAGATCGGCAGGCCATATATCCGTGGGCCCGGGCGTAGGCGATAGGAGAACAGCGGGGTTTTTTAGTGGGTAGTCGGATGGTCGAACATCTTTTCCGGAGTCCCTTATATCCCTCGGTCCCTCCGGACCGGGGGAACCCGTCAAGAGAGGTTTTTCCCCGAGACCGAAAAAAAATAGAAGGGTTTAATTTTAAATTTTTTGTTAAATACCCGTACGAAGCTGGGACGGGCTGCTAGTATTATATATATATATATATATATATATATATATATATATATATATATATATATATATATATATATATATATATATATTTATATATTATATAGATATATATTTGTATATACTCCAAGGCATAGTCACATACTTTTTAATACAAAGAATATTTTTTTGCCTGGCACGTTCCTAGCACGGTCATGGTATGGAACGGTGTAGTGGGCAGAGACCCTTAGAATGATTTCCGAGTGTAATGCCACCTACCAGGAACCTGGTAACTAACAGCGTTCCTAATATTTACAGGCAGTTGTCGTCCCTCTCGAAGCATGCGGAGGACATGTTTGGCGAGCTGACCCGCGAGGCTACCAATCTCGCCGAGAGGACGAACGTGCTGCAGGCGAGGATAGACAGGCTCGCCATCAAAGTCACACAGTTGGACTCGGGCGTTGAGGAAGGTTTGGAACTTGTTTTATAGTGATTGCATAAAAAATTATATAGCGAGAAAGGGTTTGAATATTGAAATTATGGCTAATATTGGAGAGAGAAAGCAGACAACATGTTGTACAAAGATGGCACTGCAGGAAGAATTTTATGAATATTTTATATTTATATCATTCGATTTTTTGACCTATAGTCATAAATAAATATAAGCGTCCCAATACTGGGGTTGGGCTTACCTCTACAAGGAAGGGACAGTATATATAGATGATCCAGATTTTTTTTTTTTTTTTTATGCATGTTAGGCGAGAAAAACTGCTCAAGTGGTGCATGCCATCGTGGGATTTGAACCACTAAGCTACCCGGTACCTATCCATACTGATATTATAAATGTATAAGTCTTATGTTTACAGACAGTCTATTATGTTTTCACGCCTAAAATGCTGAAATCTATTTAACCTTGAAGAAGGACATATGCTGGTTTTTTTTAAATTTATATGGCAGAAAAATGTTTGCTAGCTCAGCTGGTAATAAATACTAATTACAGTAATTTCTCTTGACAGTATCACTGCAAGATATTCAGATGCGCAAGGCGTTCCGATCGGCGCGTACGTTCCAGCAGCAGCTGTTCTCGCGCAACACGATGCCATCGGCCATGTTGGCCACGTACGCGCGCTGCGACCGCCCCCCGCCACTCGAGAAGCTCAACGAGTTCCGTGACGATGGGCGGGACGCTAGGAAATTCTACACGGACCCGGATTACTTCTTCGAACTGTGGCGCAGGGAGATGCTGCAGGATACCGAGAGGATTCAGCACGACCGGGGGAAGAAGGTAAATTGCTTGTTTACGTTCACACATAAGTATACACATTCACACATATTATCAGTGCAGGGGCGGCCTGTCGATAAAGGCGATAAAACAACTTACCCTAGCTACTGGACCCCAAGCCTGTCCGGATGGCGATCACCTTTGGTCTTAAGTATGCCCCCATAATAACTTTGTGTTGTGTTCCGACATTAGTGACCCAAGTTCCTGTACCCTTATGGGCAGTAGCGTCTTCGCGATGCCACTGGTGTTGCAAACACCCATAGGCGACGGTAACTGCTAAATTCTAAGTAGGCTGTCAGCCTGTCTGCTGTCCTACAGCAATATAAAAAGTAAAGTAGGTCATCTAATTTTGGTTTGCACCATGTAGGGCTGTAGTAAGAATACTGAATGAAAAACAACCCTAGCCAGATGGAAGGGCTTCAAGCCTGTTTTGGTGGCTACTACCCTTGGTTTCTAAATATGCTGCCATAATAACTCTGTGTTGTGTTTCGGCGTTGGTGACCAGATTCCAGTTTCCCTACGCAGACGACAGTGTGTTAACGATGCCCCAACTCCGCTAATATTCATAAGTTGTTCGTAACTGCTTACTACGAAGTTGGCCGTCAGCCTTTATACTGTCCCATAGCAATATAAAAATAAAATAGTATTTTAAAACACTCGGATAAGAACATATAGCGAGTATGGTAATTTTACTTACACATTTTTCTACAATTGAAGGCTATTTGAAAGAACTGGAGTAATATAAAAAGTGACGCTCAGCACCGTTCGGGGTGGAGATGTGGACGCCTTCTGCCCCATCTGGGGAACACTTGAATATTCTGCAACTGTGGACTAGCTAAGTCAGAAGAGGCAACATTATAAAATCCTTCGAGGGTCAAAGTGCGTTGGCAAAGCCTCGGATGTTACAAATGTCCATAGGTGATTTTTAACTTTTAAAAAAGTATAGTATTAAAAGGTATTATTATGCCTATATAAGGAAAATGGGGTTCCTTTGAAGCCCCATCACAACACAACTACTGAACATATCGGGATGAGACTACTACCATTCGACGGAATTTTTCATAGATGGTTATAGGCTATTTATTTTTTGGAATTCATTTTTTAATTATTTTCGATTTCTTTTTGCCTGTTATTCGCCCAGCGGAGTGGGCGTGATCGGCTAGTAAGTTTATAATTTAACAATTCCCAGGTGCGCCAACCGCGCAGCGGAAGCGGCGCGGAAGGTAGGGGTGCGCGGCGTATCCGCGCGCCGCACTCTACGCGCGAACGCCAGAAGGAGGCGGCGCTAAATAGGGGCGAGCATATCATGCAGCCCAACCAGATCCCCCACCACTACCAGGAGAACCACTATAGACAGGACCTCATATACCATGGTGAGATGTTACTTAGATGTGAAGTTTAATGCATCATATGTATCGATAAAGGGTTGGAGAACAAAACTAATCATCAGCATCATACAAGTCTTGCATCAGAGGTTTTATTTGGAGTCTATGGGACTATGCTGCTGAGTATTGTCATAGGCTCTCTTGTTGTGAAGTGACAAGAAATAGAAGTGTCTAAACTTTGTTTTTAGAAAGACACTTGCTATCCCTTCTATTCCTGAAAACAAAGTAGCAATCTCTTAATATCCTTTTAATAATAATAAGCCTATTTATTCCTTATAAAATATTTACAAATTTCTTACTTACTAATACTTAATTATTGGTCCTTTTATTTTGTAAGGCCCATTTTTCTCCAAATTTTCCACTTTCCTATTTTTAGCTGCTCCTATCCAATTCAGGCCTGCGGTCTGCATTATTTCGTCGGCCCATTTCTCTATAGGTCGCCCTCGTCTAATGGTCATTAGGACTTTCTGGACCATTAGGTCGAATACCAACGTCTTTGGTAATTTGTTAGCTCTGTTCCGATTTTTTAATTGGGGAGGACTACTAAGGTTGCCGTATTTATATACTCTACTCATTTTTTGTACATTAACAATTGAAACTATTTGCTCACTTTGGGTTGGTATACATTTTTTTCACAGTATATATTTTTTTTGTGGGCATTCGTTCCAAGATATGTTTTGTGTGTGTTCAGTTCAGAAATTTCTATCCTCAGCTGTGCGATGTCTATGGGTTGTTATTTTTTATGGATTGTCATTCTGTCACACTGTTAACTCTAATCGGAAGCCGCACGGGTGGGAGGCGCACGCGAAAGCATATCCCTCCCTCCCGGGCTCCGAGCATAACAGGAACACAGGGATGGTTTTCAGTGGATGACTCAGCGACGTACGTCCCCTTTGTTAACTATGAGGGGCGTACGGGCGCATTGCACGGGATTTCCACAAAAGGGCTAGATTTGCGTCCTGAGTCTGTCTGTATATTTATAATATGTATTTATTTATAAAAAGTTATATATCAGTAATTGTCTAGTACCCATAACACAAGCGCTCTGCAGGTTAATTTGGCGTTGTAAGATGGCGTTGTGGGCATTGTCACAGTATATTTAATTTAATAATAATAATGTTAATATAGCGACAGCAGTGACGGACGGCGGCTATCGGGCGGTGTTGTCGCGGCAGGCGTCGGCGGGTGCGGTGGTGGGCACGCCTCAACCCGCCCGCCCCAACTCAATCGAGATAGAGAACCAGAACAACCGCACGCGGATCACAGGAAACGGACACGGTAAGTTGAGGTTTATACACATATGTTAAAACATAGTGCAAATTATTTTTATTGCTGAGGACACGCCTTAATATTAAGTGAGAAAACACGCTGACGGCCCATTCAATAGTAAGTATCGTCGCCTGTGGATGGCGGTCAATAAAGCCGGAACATATCATTAGGTTATTATGGTGGCAATGGTGGTCGTCATCCAGACAAGTTTGGGGCCCACTTAGCTAGGATGTATTTTGTCGCCTTTTACGTCAGGCAGACCCCGTCCGCAGGGGTCAGTATTCTTACTCCGCTCCTGTACGGAGAGAAATTAGCACTGGGGCACAAGCGGGGCTCAACAAAATCTTTGACACTATAATATTAGCACTTTTCTGAGCACTTCTAGGGGAATGTAAAGATTTCAAGCGTAGTAGTTTTATTAAATCAATTATATTTCTTATAAAATTTTATAAATTATGAAACTAAAATTATGAAAACTTTTTAAGTATTTTTAAGTGTATGATACACTAAATCATTTACTGTCATCGATTGAAATTAAGCTTTCATCGTTAAGATTTTCAAATCCATCATCAATTCCAGACAAGTTGTCCATATAAATTGCCTCACCTTCGGCAGAAAACTCCGATAATTGATTTTATTATGGTTTTAAAATTATTAAGAAATTTTCCCTGAAATCAAACCTCATTAGCTTGGCCTTGTCTCAATCATTCGGGGTCGGCACAATGTCTTCCATTTTATTCTATTCTGGCATTCTTCATCTGTCACCTCATATCATGCATCACACATTCTTTCTACCTCTGCCCTTGTACCATCTATTTTCAGGTTCAACATTCTTCTAGTAATGTGGTCAGCCTCCCTTCTCATCACATGCCCGTACCATGCCAAACTCCTTCCTCCCAATTTATCATTTATTGGTGCAACTTTCAGAGATCCTCTTGTATATCTGTTTCTCACCTTATCCATTCTTGTCACTCCATACATCCATCTTAACATTCACATCTCAGCTGAATGGAGACGCCTCTGGTCTTTCATTTTAGTGGCCCAATATCTGAAATCAAATCTATGTGGAAAGTAAAAACATAACAATTTACATAAAAGAAAATCCTAATGCAGCAAAAATTTTGCCCTATATGCCCTGTTCTAGAAAGTTTTACGGAATTACACTGTCCGTAAAGTGTTAATTAATAATGAGTACATATCGAATCAAAGTATCCATGCAGGGGCAGAGAAAGAATACAAACCTCTGCGGCTGGGTTCGGCCTGTCGTAAAAGGCGACAAAACAACCCAAGCTAGGTGGTAGGACTCCAAGCTGGTTTATAAGTATGCCGTCATAATAATCTTGTGTTGTATTTCGGTATAAGTCACCAGATTCCAGGAGCATTACGCGGATAGCAGCATGTTAGCCATGCCCCTTGCGTTGCAAACACCTATAGGCGATGGTAAATGTTAAATTGTAAGTGGGCCATCAACCTGTCTGCTGCCCTACAGCAATAAAAAAGCACCTGTATAGAGGGTTATTTCTGTAGCACTAACAGTCCAAAATCTACTAGGAGATGCTAAAAATCTTTACTTTACTT
The DNA here is from genome assembly GCA_963693495.1 of Malacosoma neustria. NCBI lineage: Eukaryota > Metazoa > Arthropoda > Insecta > Lepidoptera > Lasiocampidae > Malacosoma > Malacosoma neustria. The sequence continues at coordinate 4,368,813 of OY856387.1, forward strand.
ACTTTTAAAGCTTCAGATTTAGGGAGATTTTTTTTTCAAAGCCGAATAGTTATGGAAAGGCTATATCTTGTTTCAGTCCACCCGGCTATGATCCTCCATATGATCAATTAATCGAAGCATGACTTTATTGTATTGTCTATGTTTACAGTTGTGGCTGAGGAGAGCCCTTACGGATCTGTATCCGAGGGTATATATGGAAGTAGCGGAGCGGGTACTCCGCGCCGAGCCAGGCCCACTGTGCCTCCGCCGGCGCCCCCAGCCGTTCATGTGTCAATGTCTCCGGAGCAGAACCACACACCTACCAGGTAAAACCACTCAATAATAAATTATTATGTTTTTCACGTTCTTTGTTTCATACACTAAAATATAACTATCGCAGGATATGTTCTGAACATATTTTTATTGTATCCAAAAGGTAATGAAGACAAAAAAATCATTATATTTTATTGATGAATTTCGGTTTTGTGAAATTTCTGTGGTGTTTTCGTCGCAGACCCCTGTCGATGCTGCGGCATGATGCATCTCAAGTGAGGAAAGATCTTGAGATTATCGTAAAATAGACCAAGTGCTAAGTTCTTTATATACATGTCCGTATTAATGACACTTGAAGGCACGTCTGGTTCAATGGTCTTAATGTAAGAAATGTATTAAAACGACATATTTTTATTCATACGAGTTCTAACGAGAAGATCTGTGACAAGCACGCCAACTAACTGTCAATGACATTTTTTATTTTTATTGGTGAGGAACAGCAGACAGGCTGGCTGCCCACTTAACAGTGAGCAGTTACCGTCGTCTATGGACGTTTGACGATGGACGGCACTGGCCACCATTTGGCTTTCCAAACTTCTTTTCCTTTTAGGACAAAGGTTTTAAAGGTAGTTTATTTCTACTGAATACTGATTATTAATTCTATCATAATTACATATTATTAATCGAACAATATGAACCATTATTTATATACATATGTATATACATTAAAGTCATTAAATAAATATAAATATATTGGAACATTTCACACAACGCCATCTAGTCCCAAAACTAAGTTTCATAGCACTTGTGTTATGGGTACTATACAACTGATATACTACATATATACTTTTCTTATGTTCTATCCATGCAGAAGCGGAGAAAGAATACTGACCTCTGCGGCCGGGGTCGGCCTGTAGTAAAAGGTGACAAAACAACCCACCCTAGCTTCGTGGTAGCCCGTCTGGATGGTGACCACCTTTGGTCTTAAGTATGCCGCCATAATAACTTTGTGTTGTGTTCCGGCATTAGTGGCCCAAGTTTCTGTACCCTTATGGAACAGCAGCGTTTTCGCGATGCCACTGGCGTTGCAAACACCGATAGGCGATGGTAATTGCTAAATTCTAAGCGGGCCGTCAGCCTGTCTGCTGTCTTACAGCAATAAAAAAAATACATATAATACATAACCACCTAGACGCGAGACGGGAATCGAACCCGTGAACTCCGCAAGCGTACCGAAGTTCGTTAGCCGCTACGTCACGGAGGTCGTCACAATTATAAATAATTTAAATTTTGCTTAAAATACTAGAAATGTAATGGAAGATATTACCCAATAAAATACGTATTATTTTGATTGAATTAACCTATATGTTAATATATGAAATTTTTTAAATGTTAATTTGTTCAGGTCGACGCTACCCCCGCCGCCACCACCGCCGGAGGAGGGCTCCCCGCCGGCGGTGAACGGCGCCTCCCCGCCACACCGCACCGCGCTCGATGCCCACTTGGATCACATGCACGCCGTCATCGGTAAGAATAAACATCAATAAACACGTTTAAAGTCAAATTATGTACATATTTGAGTTGTCTAAAGTCAATAAAATAAGATTGGTGGTGAGTCATTTCTTTCTCCTCTTTTCCTAAATTTCTCGGGGGCCCCCTTTCGCTTCATTGCTTTTGCTCAACATTGCTTCAGGTTGTAAATATAGACAAGTCACTTCCCACCATCCAAAAGATCCGTGTGATCTGTGTACATACTTTATTTCATTCCAATATGAATATCTGTGCTTGTCTTATAGTATTTTGACGAGTCATACGTATTTCGTGCATCATCTGTTTTTCTATGAAACAAACAAAATTGTGTCATGTCGCACATGTGACCATGGTTATACGGTATGATTTTTTTAATAATTATTGGAGAAAACGAACCCTTATTTGTAGGGATGATGTCATCGGAAGAACCCGAAGTAACGGTGCCCCCTCCACCGCCAGCGCCGCTCCCGCCTGCACCTCCTGCACTACCTCCATCGCCGCCGCTTGCGCCGCCTATCGATGAGTCACGCCCTCGGCCGCCATCGCCGGGTGCCCTCGCGAGGGGTGCTTCTGCGCTCAAGCCCCCTCGGCCCACGGCTGATCCTCAACCCGACCCAAGGTCGGACCTTCTCAAAGCCATACGAGATGGTAAGTGATTGAAGAATATTATATTCAACTGTCTTATGTTTCATATATTGACTTAAATTAATTCAGAAGGTCTCCAAGTAGCATCACACACTCGGAGACAAATCGAGAGGTCCCAGTGCGTAGCGCTCTTTTAATTCTTAGTAGTTAAATTTTAATTCGTTTAATGGGCGTATTATAAATCCTTTGCCACCTACCGACGGTGAAGGAAATCATCCTGAAGAAACCTGCACATATGAAATCACCGATATGTGTAATCGCAAATCTACCTTGGACAAGTATGGCAGGTATATTGTCCTCTAGCCAACTGTAAGAAGTTATGAGCTGTTATTATATTGTGCGTTTTTGCAGGTATAAAGCTTCGCAAAGTAGAGAAGCGCTGCGACGAAAACACCGGCCGATATGACACGTTGCGGGGCGCGCCCGCGCTTCATGACGTAGCCTCTATCCTGGCGAGGCGGGTGGCTGTCGAGCTCAGTGACTCCAGCTCCGATGAGTCGGACTCCGACGATTCCGACCAGTGGACCGAGTCTAGAGCGTGACGTCGCGCCCCAAATAATCCCCACACGGCTGCACCCACTAACACCCAAAATCCTCCCCAAAGTGATCCTCAGACTACTGCCAACACTGTTCCTCTCCCTGTTAGCTTGCCCGCCGACGGATGCTATGTACGCAATTCATCCTTTCTCAGCCGTGACATTGAAGCTCAGAAAGCTAAAAGCTCTCCTCCCCAAGTGAGCTCACCCAAAAAAGTTATTTCTCCACCCAAAAGAGAACCGTCTATTGAGGTGCCTCCCAAAAAGGTCATATCTCCGCCCAACAGAGAACAATCTAATGAAGTGCCACAAAAAAAAGTGGTCTTCCCACCGAAGAGAGACGCTACGACTAAATTGGACACTACAGGAATGCAATCGAAAATTGAGGCATTTAAAGAAGAGCATGTCGAAAGGAAGTCAGATATGCCGCCCGCACTCCCACCTCGCCAAGCCGAATCTCCGCCCAAAGTCAAAATTGCTTCGCCACCTAAAAAGGAGAATGTGTCACCTCTAAGAGATGTGACTCCTTTGATAAAGGAAACAAATCCTTCACCAAACAAAATTACTTCACCTCTTGTCTCATCTCTGAAGCTGGGTCGAAACGAATCAAAAAATGATGAAAACCACGTAACCCTAAAGCCAATGAAAAAAGAAATATTAAATAAAGAAGCTCCAGTCAAAGTTGAAAAATTATCTCTTTTGGCTACAGAGGTGGACAAACCAACCGATACAGGTGATGTAGTACTCGCACCGCCCAAGATAGAGGAAAACGATTGCAAGAACCAAGAGGAATCTAATGGAGTGGGAGACAAAATCAAGAAGTTTGAGAAGGCTGCTGAAGACGCGAATGCTGGCAAACTGTCCCGGCCTGGCTCCATCCGCAGCCGACCACGCACTGAGCGGGTCGGATCTGACAGCAAAGACGATATACCTCCCGCAACGCCATTCAAAGATAACGTGCACTTTGAACTTGCCCCAGCACCAGAAAAAAGTGCTTCCATACAAGAAAGGCAGAATTTTGTGAGGAATTCAATAACCTCCTTGTCTGCAAAGTGGCAGCGGAACGATGGTAACTGCTCTGACACCGAGCGAGTCCGGCCGGAGCCCCAAAAGATAATAAAGCCGGAGTTCAAGCCGTTATCGGCTGCCGTCGACGTCCCGATTCGTTCCCCGAGTCTCGGCGTCAAAATACCCGATCAGTTTCCTTCGCACGGCACTGCGTTCAGGAATGTCGCTTCGCCCGACACGAACCGATTGCGAGACAAGTTCAACGACGATGTAAATACCCCAAGTAATTTTAAGACTTGTAAAATGAAGAACAAAGAAAAGTTGTCGGTGACAAAGGGATCTGGCTACTTTACAAGGGGTTCTGAGGAAATATGGTTAGTGAAAAAGAAGGATATAGAGGAGATTGAGGAGCGCGTTCTGGATTCCTTTCGTCGGGCGGGGGGGAACGTTTGCATGCGGAGCGAGTCGATGCGGCCGTCGTCGGAGGGTGGACAGACGTTTACGCACGCCACTATGGGGAGGAATAAGCGACAAATGTACGCGAGAAGTGAATCTTTGGATCCGCAGTGGAGTGGTCGATCACAGACCTTGAAACGGCAATCCTCGGTGGCGTGTACTTGTGGGCATGATAAAAAAACGCGCGCGAAAAGTGCCGGGAGTGAAGTGCGTGACGTGCCGCGGCCCCGTTCGCGCTCCCACGGTGACGACAACCAGCCCCAAGGACAAACACAAGGTCACGTACTAGACAAGTACGAAACCCTTGTCTAATTGTTCTCTCTTAGTGTAAGTATGATCTAGCTATAGAAGATTATACAAATGTAAGGGGCAAAAACAATTCATGCTAAAACTTAAAGCAGATTCATAAACTGGACTATCTAATAGACCATCTCTTTGGCCTTGAATGGCAGATATTTTCCAACTTACATCGCTATCATGAAATTATTGATGCCAAACTATTTAAACATTGGCCATTGGTTGGTTTCCATCGCATATCTCCCAATTGCCTCGTGAATGTATCCCATTAATCTTTTATAATTATTACTTTTCTCTTCCAATAGATTAATATTACTAGAGTAGATATGTATTTCAAACTGGGTGCGTATTGTATGTATAATGGTATTTTATATATTTAATTATAGTTATGGCTATTATATTTAAAAGCTTATTTAGGTTCACGATTGAACCTGCTACAAAATATTATGCATGCATTTGTGTAACATTCCCCTACTAAGACAAATATTAATACATTCAATGTATATTTTCAAAATATCAATTGTCATCCTCAGAATAATGTGAATCAGTGGAAATTTATTGACATTACTTTGTTTACTCTGCAATAGATAAATATAGAAAAAATATTACCAAATTCACACAGAAAATGTTTATTAAAATATTTAATCATTCAGCTGTCATGCAAATAATAATTATTTATTAAAGTTTTACTCTTGATTTATGCATAATTTTGTATGTATATGAGAATTAAACATTTTTCTATGTAATAAAGCACACCTTACAAGTGTATTAGATGGACAGTGTTTTTCTCTGAAAGTTATTCTTTTTTGATTTGCAGAGTTAATATCATAATAAATATAATCTGCAACAGTGCCAATAGATGTACATAAAATTGACTGAATAAAAAATATCCTTTTATATATATATATTTTTTTACAAAGGTATCCATAAAACTTGTGAAGGAATCTCATGTATTTCTTTCTATTATATGTATGACTGTCTTTTTAATATTGATTTTTTTCATAAATCGTAAATTGAGCTGCTCAGTGGGAAGAGTGACATAGTGTACAAATAAAAGCCTGTCAAACAGGTAGTTTCTTCAAAAGTAACGTAATACTTGACATAATACTTGATGCAATGGAAAATACATACTAATAATATGGAAACTAGATTTAAATCAGTATAATTCCAGATATTTAAAAAAGAGAAATTGATTTGAGGACTGTTTCTGATGCCTCTTCGATTGAGCAACTTAGTTATTGTTTTTAAAAGTCATAAACAATATTTTAGTTTGATTCACTTTGACAATTCATATATAATTTGAGTACAAAATACTTCTTCTTAAGTATGGAATGTAGAGGTAAGGAGAACTATACCTTTTTTTGAAAAGGGTCCGTCAAAATTCATTAAATTAAGATGGCGCTACAATCCAGTGTAAATTTTTTTAGTTTATTGTTACCAAATAATTATGAACTACACTAATAGTTTTTCAATACTATACTAAAAGCTCTAGTCACCAAATATATAACATTTTTAACTCTGCATATTTCTATTTGTCTACAACAGCTGAACAGGATACAGCTGGACACTGAACTTCACCCCATATGAGATAGTTCTCCTTTTTCTTCTCTCCATATTCTTAAGATAAATAAATATCTTAACCATAAACTACACAAAATACATAGACAATCCAATTCCTCACCAAAATGACATGAAATCGTTACCTTATACCCTTTAATACATTCCGCTATGTTTAGTTGCTCTTTTTTTTTAACTATTTCTTGTATTTTAAAACAAAGTGAGCAACGAATGTGTACCAAATTATTTAAATATGTAGTGTTGTACCTATTTAGCTAGATATAAGTTATATTATACATTCATTGTACCTTGTGTAATGATTTTTAGGTAGTGACCATTGAATTTGCTAGGTTTGAAAGTGACTTGGTTTCTCATTATTTGCGGATGTAAGAAATTTTATTTATAATTTATAGAAATTATATATTCAGAGTAAAGACAAAGAGAACTATTTCTGAAAAAGTGTCCGTCAAAATGCGTTAAATTAAGGTGGCGCCACAATAGCTTCGGTACGAATTTTATAGGAAAGCGCCTATGGCTATTAGAGTCGATATAATTTTTTTTATCTCAGCATTCTTTAATTTCATCTACAACAGCTGCATTCATATCATACATTAACGCCTTTTTGACGGGTTTTAACATGTTTTTATTAGTTTCACCTGTATGTTTGTTGGTTTGTTTGTTTGTAACAGACTCCTTTGAACTCAATTTTGACCCTCTTTAAACGGTCAGATTTCAATTAAACGATGTAGACTTATCACGGACCCCTGACAATACAATAATTCGATAATATTATCTCATCATCCTGTTTAGGATCGCCAGGATTTAAGAAATGGTATCGCATTATGCTTGATTAAATTTTTAAACAAATTTTTTGGACTAAAATTTACAGCATACAGCTGGACACTTTTTCAACTTCTCCCCCATTGGAGATGGTTCTCTTTATCCTGCATAATCAGGGGTTAGCCAAATTTCAAATTAACAACACAACTTCATATAAAATTGAATATTACTGTACAGTCAACACAAACTGTTGTGTCATGTTAAAAGATTTTTGGCTAAACCACAATTGCTAATTACAAAAATTTTAGGTATAAAGTTTATATATCGTCTGCTTAATTATCAGAATGCGTAACTCCATTTGGATAAACTTTACAGGAGCAATTAAAAACTTTGTTTTGCTATGCACAGGAATTATTTTACTCATAACACTGTCACTCTTAACAAATTAGCCATATTTTTATAGAACATACGAAGTAATCCAATAGATAGATAGGCTTCAAATATTTCACAAGACATCTAGTTAAATTTAAAATTCCTATTTCAATATTTTGTTGAGTTACACGCTGATAACTAAGCCAACGATATATTTAACATTTCTGATTGGCTCAGGTTAATTAGCTTCACGATGAAATGTAAAAAGACAGTATGAGACCCATTGCTTATTTGTTTAAGTAGTATCTTTAGATAAGTGGCTTTTAGACAAGTTGTCAAATTATTTTTATTATATACACAACATGTACAAACATAAAATTTAAAATCTATCACAATATTAGAGGATAAAGAGTGGAAAATATGATATCAAAGGATTCATATTAGCATTACATATAAAGATATTGCTTTTAAATAATACCTGTCTCGAGATCGTTAAAAGCTTAGTTATTTATCAAAGCGCTGGCATGTTTAAAGAAATATATTTCAAATGCCTCTGTGACATTTCTATGTTAAGATTATTATTACTATCTGTCATTGTATTATTGAATGCATCCAATCTAATTTGCATCAACAAATTCAATTACAATCAAATTTACGATCTACAATTTACAATCTAAATTCGTCTCTTACTGCAGTTTTGGCAAAATCAGTGTCAAAAGCATTGGAGCCATGTAAAGTAAAGTTTTAATTATTTGGAAAGATTGCTTCCTAAATTGCAACTCTGCATGGTACTTCTGTTCAATAAATAAGTTGTAATCCTTTAATGAAATCTGCAGCTATGTTATATAAATTTTATATCTTATGTCATTTCATCAGAAGTCACTTATATAAAGAGGCTCATTTTCGCGTTATGTATGTAATATGTTAGGTACTGTAATTTTGAGTTATATTGCTATGTATGTATTGGAATTATAATTATAAGATATTAATCCCGCCATTTTGTATATACATTTGTGGTTAGTAGTAATCAGGTGGTTATAATATCCGAAAAACATTTGTATAACGTAATATTCTATAGTTTGTCAATATTTCTAAGCTGTTGCGTATTACCGATACATGCATGTAGGAGTAGTATGTACGTACATGAAAACGATTAATACTAAGAAATGTAATTATAGATGTAAGGAAATAAAGCATGTTTTATATTATGTAGATTATGGTAAAAGCCTCTTTACTTCGCCCTTTAATGGCAAACGCTGATTATTTATTTGCATTTTTCTTAAATGTTTATAATTTTTAATATTAAAAATCAGACACAAGTTGTTGTAATCGCTATGTAATTTAGTCCTATATACTACGGTTTCGTTAATTAACATTTCCTTAAACTGTGATGAGATTATTATTACAAAATACAGTAAACTACTCCTGATTTCATAGTATTGAAATAAAAGTGGATGAAGTTGTAAGAATATTTTTCAATCATTAAATTCTTTGCAACGAACTCCTGCATTTCTAAAAAAATATATTTTAGTTTACTTGGCATTGACAGTTTAATTATCATAGCATTATTCAAATTAGAAAAAAAATGTTAATTTAATAAATTGACGTTCTATCTCAATTAACCTAATTGAACTAGCAATATAGCAATACTGACATAAGATGGCTACTGCAAATAAAATAATATTAGATTTCCAAATGCATTGATAATTTGTAGAATTGTAATGCTTTGTTGCGAAAAGGCAATGTTAATGAATAAAAGACCGTGTATCCCGGACTATAATGTCATGTCTAAGAGAATATTTTATAAATTGTTTATTTGCTAATACAGTATAAGATAAAAATAAATTTGAGTCGTTTTATTTCATACGTTTTAATATTTAGAGGTCTTAGTCCTAATTGTTGACAGTGATGGTGTTGAAGTGTCTTCATCTAAAAATTGTTAGTTTGTCGAAGCAGGTATTGTTAATCTTAAGCATTAAGGGACCTGAAATACCCTCAAAATTTCATCTGAACGGCCCTGGCTTATGATTTTAAATACATGAAAATATAAGTGATGTGCCTGGATTTCTCAACGATGATTCTTGAAGATACTGTCAGTCTGTACGATCAGTCTCGTAAGTTGTTCAACTGACTTGAGCCTTGAGAATTAGAGCCTTAAGTCGCTATCGTACATTTTTGTATTGTTTATGGACCAGAACTAGATTAAATTAAATAATTAAATTCATCCATCATTTAGAGAATATCTGACAATGGAGCATAAATCTATCATACATGTTCATGGTTGAAACTTTACGAGGATAGTGCCAGAAATACCCAACCCAACAAAGAAAACAAAAATTTTCAGAAAACGTTCATTATTAATGGCTGTCAAATTAACAATATGGTGTTTAATAAAACTATAGAGAGCAGGGATAAGGCTGTACGCTCTAAATTATAGATCAAAAACTCGTCAGAAGGTAGCGCTAGTGAAGCTATAGTATAGATGACGAATTGATGTTAGATCTAACTCATTAGAGAATATTTAGCTTTGCCAAAATTTATTACATTTTTGGCACTTGTCTCTAAAATTTACACTGTTGCCATTGAGACCCCAATTTAATTTATTTTGACGGACACTTTTCATACATAGGTAAAGATTATTCTCTTTTCTTGTACCTTCCATACTTGAAACAAACTTTATACATATATAGCGTATTTTCTAAAACAGTGATATTTTTCAAATCACTACTGCTTTAATATCTCTCTAGATCAGGATACTTATATGACCACCGTCGTGTAGAATATAATTTTTTTTGACCATTATGACCAATATGTTTATAATAATAGGTCTTTACCTATGAAATTGCCGTTCTGCAGTATTGGCCATTTCAAATCAAAATAATTTTTGTTTGGCTAAGAATTCTAATTTCAAATTAATTTTATTTTAAAAACATGGAATTTTTTTTCCAAAAGTTGTCATTTGTTTATTGATTAGTGTTACATTTTCATCGCATTTCAATCTTTTTCGTCATCATGGATACGTTAGAAATTCGAGTAATTATGGAATATGAGTACCGTCGTGGCAGCAACGCGGCACAAGTGGCACGCAACATCAACGACGTTTACAGAGCTAACACTACAAACCAACGCACCACCTGTTATTGGTTTGCTCGCTTCCGTTCTGAGAATTTTGACCTGAAAAATTATCCTCGCGGTCGTCCGAAGACGTTGGTCGACAATGACGAATTAAAGGCGATTGTGGAAGCTGATGATATACAATCTACGGCTGAATTAGCAGCAGCTTTCGACGTTAGCGTCAAAACAATATTGGTACATTTGCGTCAAATTGGCAAGGTAAAAAAGCTTGATAAATGGGTGCCCACGAACTCAATGATCGCCAGCGCGAAGTACGCGTCGAGACGTACCTTGCACTGCTCAACAGACACACAAATGAAGGAATTTTGAACCGCATTGTTACCTCCGATGAAAAATGGATTCTGTTTGATAACCGCAAGCGCCCAGCAAGTTGGTTGGATCCTGGTTCAGCACCTAAACAATGCCCTAAACGAAAACTTACCCCTAGAAAAGTGATGGTCACTGATTGGTGGTCTAGCGCCGGTGTGATTCATCACAGCTTCTTACGAAACGGGGTGAGCATTACTGCAGATGTGTACTGTGAAGAACTGAACACAATGATGGAGAAGCTGGCACATCTCCAACCAGCATTGGTCAATCGCTCATCTCCGCTGCTCCTGCACGACAACGCGCGACCTCATACTGCACATCAGACGGTCTCCAAGTTGCAAGAACTGGGGTTGGAAGTTCTCCGTTATCCGCCCTACTCACCAGACTTTGCACCTACAGACTAATACTTTTTCCAGAATTTGGATAACTTCTTGGCGGGAAAAAAATTCAATACCCGAGAGGCAGTACAAAATGCCTTTGAAAAATTTTTTGCCTCCCGTCCAGCTGATTTCTTTAAGAAGGGCATCAATAAACTGCCACTGCGTTAGCAATTAAAGATGCATTGATTGCATGGGTGATTACTTCGATTAGTACAAATAAAAAATACATGAAAAAAAATCGTTTAAAATTTTTCATACAGAACGGCAATTTCGTAGGTAAAGACCTAATAGTCACATGTTTATTTGACCAATATGTTCTCTCGGAAGAAGACTCTCTTGTTGTTGTCATCTCAACATTCACACCTTTTTCACTACATCATCTTAGCAATACATCTTTTCTTTGGTCTACCCATACTACTATTAACTACTACTTTTTGTATCCGTCACTATACAAATATATACATAAACAAATCGTATAAATACATTTTATTTCCTAATTTTTCGTAAATTAATCAAAAATACTTTTTATTTTATAGTGAAATATTTTAAGGCATTGAATCATTCAATTTTTCTTTGAGTTTATAATTAATTTATAAATTAAACTATAATATGAATAAACTATCATCCAGGGATTAAAAATTGTTTTAAAAAAATTATTTTAGAATCTATTACAATGTTGTTGAAACGTAGAACATTTAAGTTCCCGCTATAAAATATGTTTGGAGAATTAAGTAGCGAATACAACATTGAAAAACTATATAAAGTGACCAGTACAAAAATACAATATTTACAAATATTGCATTTGTGTAATAATATTGATATATTTAATGTATAGTTAATCGAATAATATCATTCGTGCATATACATATTTGAATTTTATGAATTTCATAAAAAAATGACTAACGAATAATTAATGTATTTTTTGTAAAACGATAGTAACGATACATCATGGTGACAACCCTAACTAATTTGTTCGCTGTTTCGATTTCGAGTTAGTTGCTTGAATTAATAATGTTTTTAAAATTATTTTTATGATCAGTAATTGAGATAAATCAATAGTTTTTCCCTGTGTTTCAAATGTAGAAAAGTAAGGAGAGTGCTTTGACAAGTTTTGTTTAATTAACGTAAGTTTTATGTGTTGCTTTTTTTCTTGACAAAAATTATCGCACTTTCCCATACGCGTCGTTACAAAAATATTAAAAAATGACTTCAGCACTTTATTTGGAGCATTATCTGGATAGTCTTCAGCATTTGCCGATAGAATTACAAAGAAACTTTAAATTGATGCGTGATCTAGATGATCGGGCGCACGGACTAATGAGGACAATTGATCTTATGGCCGATGAGTTGCTTCCAAATATTCCCAAAATGGATGAGGAGACGAAAAAGGAGAAAGTGAACACGATACAAGGATTGTTCAACAAGGCCAAGGAGTATGGGGATGATAAAGTACAACTCGCCATTCAGACTTACGAACTTGTTGATAAGCACATTCGTCGCCTCGATTCTGACCTTGCGCGCTTCGAATCTGAGATACAGGAGAAAGTGATGAGTGCACGTGCAGCTCAACAGGCCGCTGCCGACCAGGAGACGAATACCACCACCGTCAAAAAGGGTAGGAAGAAACATAAAGGCAGTGATAAGGCCGCAAATACTACAGGGAAAAAAAGGCGCGCTGGGGCGTCCAGTGAAGACGATACGGCTGCAACGGGCAGATCTTCAGCTAAAAAGAAAACTGCACGCAAGGGTGCCACTGCTACAATCAATGCGGCTAAAGAGCAGGATGAGAATGCTGATTTGGATTCTGTTGCTGGTATGGCGCATCCCAGCGACGTATTGGACATGCCCGTTGATCCCAATGAGCCAACTTACTGCCTCTGCCACCAGGTGTCCTATGGCGAGATGATAGGATGTGATAATCCTGATTGTCCAATTGAATGGTTCCATTTCGCATGTGTGGACCTGAAGATCAAGCCGAAAGGCAAGTGGTACTGCCCTAAATGTACACAAGATAGGAAAAAGAAATGATCAACGGTTAAACCACCATTAAAGCCTGCAGACAAGACTGTAACTGTTAAAAAAGAGGTTAAGTGACTCTTTGTACAATGTGTTTTAGATAGGCCAATTAATAATTTTACAGTTGTTGCACCATTAGGTGTAAACATTTTGTGTTTTTATTCGTAATTATTTAGTAAAGGTTTCAATGTAGCTTAATTTATGACTGAATAATGTTAAACATTAGTACATAAAGATTTCTGCAAACTAATTTGTATTCCCTCACAGCTACTGTTTAAATATTAAGATCATTTTCTAATATTTAATTATTATTAAATAATTTTGTAAATTTAATAACGAGAATGTCAAATAAGTTTGTCCTACTTTTACTTTTAAAGTACTTGTCAGTGCTGGATTTAGACCTGTTAAATATTGGTATATATTCTATAGAACACCAAAAACAAATATTTTATTGAAATTGTGAGAAATTAGTTTAATTGTTTTACACCAAATATTAGTCACATGACGTGCATGTTCCTAGACTAAATTCTATCTATTCTCGTAATGCTTAGCTCCTACACCATGAGCATTAGATAAATTAATAAGTAATCCAAATCTGGGCATAGCCTGAGAACCTGTTCTCATATCTTAATTGATCCCCTAATAATGACATTCATATTTATAGTTTATTTACTAGATGACTCCACAAGTATTGTTCTGCCATGTAATGTTTTTTTAGTTTACTGAATTGTGTATTGAAACATAAATGAGCGAATCTGAACCCACACAAAATTCATCAAGTCATTCAACATACCCATGCATCATAATTATCTATATAAAGATATATCTCTTATTTTAAATGTGCAAAATTTTAATTTCTTATAAGTGAAAATTATTCTATGGTAATCTTAGACGAATTCTTGATATTTAGCGTCAAGAATAATCCCAATATTTTATGTTCTCTCCATGGGGTTATGGAATGTCCTTAGTATCTTCACATGCATGTACATTAAAATTAATTATAATTATCCACTTCTTTCAGTATGGAACAAGACATGTGCTGGCTAACAAGTTCAACGGTAAAATAATTATACTTTGTAGTTTTTAAATAAGTTAAAGCTTAACCACATTTTCAGAATGCCATCATTGAGAGCATACATGCAAAACAACACATTGAAAGGGCCATAAATGGTTAATTTGAACTGAATTTATTGGTGAATCATAATTCGAATTATAAGTATTTTTGTGGGTTAAAAAGAACTCTGAACATGACACAATTATCTGAATTGTGTTTTAATTATTTAATAGGAATGAATGAGGTAAAGTTTACTCTTATTCTTTTCAAAGCATTAGTATATTCAAAACTTCTTTTATATGCAATTTCAGTTTAAAAAAAGTAGACCTTAATAATAATATTAATAATAAATTGAGGGAAAAATGCTAGTTATTTAACAAATAAACTCACAATCTCGCATAAAAAGTTAGTTCTCATCTATGTTAAAGATAGAAAATCAGCAAAATTGTATTTGTTATCTATAGATACTTCTTTTTTAAGACTAATTTATTTATCAGTTATTACATTAGCTTAATAAAATCACAGCACAAAAAAGCGTGTAAAAACCACAAAGCTTTGTACAATGCTATCCTTATGATTACTAAGTAAATTGATGTTACAACCTGTCTAAAAAGTGTTTTTTAAGTGAGTTCTTGAAAGCACTGAGTGAAAAAATGCTGTCTTACAGGGTTTTTTTTTTACAAAAATACAATTGACTCATTACAAATTATTTGTGACATGTAATTATTTTGTCCTCTAAGCTATCAGAAAGTAGTGTTACAATCCAGACCACTAGTATAGCCACTGTGTAAGAGGCATCGCCTACCACTAGTCTTTTTACCATAGCCATCTTTTTTATTGTTGAGGAACAGCAGACAGGCTAACGGCCCACGTAATAATAAGCAACTACTGTGTATGGATGTTTGCGATGCTAGGTGCACCGTGAACACTGCTGTCCCACAAGGGTTCAGGAACCTGGGTCAATGCCAGAGCACAACACAAGATCAATATGACGGCACACTTATAGACCAAGGCTCGTTGCCATCCAGATGGACCTGGGGCCCTACCACGTAGCCAGGATGGGTTGTTACGACAGGACGACCCCGGCCGCACGTGTTAGTATTCTTACTCCGCCCTGCATGGAGCATAATTCAA
This sequence comes from Malacosoma neustria, assembly GCA_963693495.1. NCBI lineage: Eukaryota > Metazoa > Arthropoda > Insecta > Lepidoptera > Lasiocampidae > Malacosoma > Malacosoma neustria. The sequence continues at coordinate 4,384,274 of OY856387.1, forward strand.
TGTCTTGTGCAAATCTTGAAAATAGGCAAGTTGAGACTACTGACTATCATGTTTAAGTGAAATTTTATAAGTAGCTGTGATAAAGTCTGGGAGCACTGCACTAGTGATGTGACGAAATTGGTTTAGATATGAAATATTGCATAGATAGTACTAATATTAATATATTACAAATAAAGTATGATAAAATGCAAGCTGTAGATAAGCTGATTTTATATGAAATTAGAAAATTTATTATGTCAGGGATTTTAGATTTAGTGTTAATAATGTACTTATAAGATTCCTCAAGACATTTTGTTGTTGTTGTGGAGAATAATGAATTTTTTGATTAAGTATAACAAAATATAAGTTTTAACAGTAGGCACTCTGGATCCCCAAGTGGAGGGTTGAAATTCAACTAGCATAATATATTTGCTAGAAGAGTCATCAATTGACTTTGTGTGCACTGAAATTCTTCATCTGTTTAACTAGACTGTTGAGTTGAATATAGTTCTGATTCAGTTTTAAAACATTTTGAATTTTACCTTTATTTTATAAAGAATACCAATACAAGAAGTATTGTATGGGAAATATTTAATACAAAGTGTGTTCCAATACATCCAAAACATTGAAAGGACATATTCAGAATTTAGATGGGTTCTTGCGTAAAATTGTATGTAATTTTTATTGCAAATTGCACAAAACTTTAAGATCTGTGTAATATTTTTATGTACTTGTACCAAAAGGGCGCATCTGAAGATCCTTTATCGTTTAAGAACAACCTGTTGGTACTTGGAACATAAAATAGACATGTATGATAATATATTGCAGTCAAACTTACCATTGACTTCAATTAGTTTTAAGCGATTGAAAAATATCAAACGCTTTTGTTACATTTTACTTTCAGAAGCTTTTTTGGGACAAACTTTATATTTCATTATTTTTATCTATTTGTACATAGTTTATAAAAATATATTAGTATTATTTCATAAATGAAACGAATGTTTAAATTATTGTTATGATTGACATATTTTCATATTTAGAAAATATAATTATATTTTCTTTATTTGAAATAATTTCATTATTTTTATTATGTAATTTAAAGCTATAAAATATGTATTTTATTTAATATCTTGTCTTAATTTTCTTTGACAATGAATGTTTTTATGTCCATATAATTTCCTGTCTGTTGTAGTTTGATGACTTAATTTTTTTTATTGCCGAGTAACAGCAAATTGACGGCTAATGGCAGATGCTTATCGTCGATGTTATAGGCACCGCGAACACGCGGCTGTTTGTATAGGGGTATTGGAACCAGGCCAGTAATGCCAGAACAGCACACGGCTAAGCGTCATAGACCAGAGATGATTGCCGTCCAGGCGGGCTTGGGGCCCTATCACCTAGCTAGGGTTGTTTTCTTGCCCTTTACGGCCGCAGGGGTTATTATTCTTACTTCACCCCTACACGGAGTAAAGTTTTTATTGTCAAAGTTTGTTAATAAGATGTTATATACAATAGTATTTCAAAACCCTACTTCAACATTTAGTCAATATTTTAACACTTAGAAACCACTATAAGTTTATTATATAAACTTCTAGGTTTGTGATTGAAAATAATTTAATTTTTAATTTACAAAATCACTGTCTTGATTTTAATTACGAAGTTCTTTATGTATTACTATAATAGTATCAGTTGTTAGTACTGGGTTAATGAAGCTTGTTTTTATAAAACATATATGTATGTACAGTCAACTCTCGTTAATTCAAACCTGCGATAATTCGAAGTTGACAAGAGTTATCTATAACATCTCTTAATATTTCGAAAAAAAATCTATAAATGTGTAAGTACCTATTTGTTAATTCGAGCAAAAAGTCATCACTACGTAAAAAAACGACGCGCTAACACGAACTCCTTACAGTTATTCTTTCGTTGGTTGTATGCATTCGTAGATTAAAAATGTATAAAAAATATAAATGCTTCATAATTGCTGAAAAGAAAGAGTTAATCGAAAAAGTGGAGGAGAAAAGTGATGTTGCAAAAGAATTTAAGACAGTATTACTAAATATTATTAAATATAATTCAAAAATTCTAGCTTTTATATTTTTTTCTTGAATATTTCGAAAAATTTGATATTTCAAACAATATAATTCGTAATATTTTAAAAGTCCCTCGAGTTTATAATTAACGAGAGCCGACTCGTCAATACATGTGTGTATATAAAATTATCAACTTTCTGGCAACTATATTAAGCTGTTGTAATATTAATGTTTATTGCACAGAGTATAATAATATAAAGTGCCTGTACAGTCCAATTATATTATAAGTAAATTAATATAAAAAATCTATTGTTATTGTTGTAAATAAATGTGAAAACAGCAATAAGAAAATTTGTATTACTTAGTGATAAGGACCTTTCCTATAAAAGTTTTACACTTGATAATGTTGATCTACGTAACAGCATAAAAGACAGGAATATATTATACTTTTGGTACACATTTGTATGTTTATATTTCTGGAATATTTAGTAAAAAAATGTTGTTTTTATTAGCGATTAATTATGCTTACAGAATGTACTAAAAATGGTGTTTTCGAAACAAAAGGGAAATTTGTATATTTGTAAATACAAAGCAAAGCAGCCAGTGCCAGGCGAAAATTATTAAAACTAATATTATTTTTAGTTTTTTTTTTATTTGAAGACATACTTTTGTTCAGATATTGTAATGAATTACAAGAAAATTTGTTTAAATTAGTTATTTTAGTAGTCCAAAAGCGGACTAATTGGATTATTTGTTGGTAGTTTTGACCAGCGCTGATCATACGCTACCCATGTTAGGCCTGCAATTGTTTGTAATTTAGTACTTTTTTTAGTATATTCTAACGGTTTAATGGACTTGCCAAGGTTGGTGAATGCAGTTCGTATATTATTACACATTTTTATCACAAAACCTTATGACTGTTTTACTATTATATCAAGAATATTATTACTGGATGAAAAGTGTTATAATAGACTTTCTATTGCATTAAATTTAGATATTTTTTTTTATAGTAACATTAAAACATGGGTACTTCATGCTATTATTTTTTATAGAATAAGTATTTTTCTATTTCATATTTTCTTCTACATTAAAATTTTAATTTTCTTCAAGAGTTAGTTATTCACATTAATTTTAGAAGAATAATTTTAATGTGAGGATAGAAATGTCCTAGACACATTTGACTGGCGGATTGTACAGTGATGTGGGCATGCCCGTTTCCTCGTGATGTTTTCTTCATCATCATCATTAAATGTCAATTACGTTGTAATATGCAAATTAGGCGAAAATTAGTATATAATATAGTATTTTTATGATAGGCTATTTTTATTATCCATTCTCGTGCGAGAGTTGGTTACGTGACATTTGCAAGCTGTGACGTCATATTACAATTTCGAGAATCATCTCGCAGGCATGTCATATACGTTAGTTAAGAGTCTATCTAGTCAGTAACTCGCGACCGACAATTATGATTGTTTAGAGCAGTGGTCGGCAACTTTGTCATCTAAGAGGCAAATATTGTGATGAACCAGGTTGACAATTGAAATTTATTCAGAGCCATTATTTAACATATGTATTGCTTTATTAGAAATTATTAAGAAAATAATTATAGATAAGTAATATTCCGAGTCTAGACTAAACATTTCGCGGAAGACCCGTAGCTGATGAGTCAGCCGCAGGTTGCCGACCACTGGTTCAGGGTAATGTGATATCACAAGATTGTTGTCACCGACGTTTCAGTTCTTGTGATTCAGATAAAAAAATATATTTTGTACAAATTATATATTTAGGTATTACAATGAGTATATCTATTGATATTTTATGATTTCAACAGTCAAAGAGTGTTTTATTTTACGAAAATCTAATTGTAGATTTATAATTTGATAATATAATTTTATACATAAAACAGACTGGCCAAATAACCTTTGTAACATTATTTCTAACATCGTTTGTTATTTCCAATATAAGTTAAAGCAATATTCAGTGCAAGTTTTAAGTTTGTTTTGTGGAAAAATTTATAGTATTCTCAAGTTTTGAGTGTTTTAAAAATACTTTTATGGTTTACAAATACTTTTATGAGTTTTAACCGAATGAGTAGTAAAATACGCTCCAAAATCCGTTGTTTTAATAACAGACAAATATTGTAGAAATTTGCCTGATTTGTCACATAGAAGGGAATTGGTCGTAAGTATGAGTTAAAAGAATCCATGTGTTATTGTTATTTCGATTTTTATTGTGTTATAAATAAACATGAATAAAAAGGGATTATATAAGTATTTGTTTCATTTCACGAAATAGACGAAATGATTATTTCACTGATGGGTAAAAGGAGTAGGATAATCCTATGGGATAGCAGCGTGTTCACGGTGCCCCTAGCGTCGCAAACATCCGCATGCGACGGTAACTGCTTACTATTAAGCAGGTCGATGGCCTGTCTGCTGTTCCTCATCAATAAAAAAGGAAGCGAGCAGGGGAATACTTACGCCTCTGGATATCGAGGGGCGCTGGGAGGAGCTGCGTCAAGTCCAAGTAGCGGAGTGGATAAACCACCTGCAGGATTCCGAGTGGGGTCACGCTACCTTAAAGGCGGTCAGGCCCAGACGGTGAGACCACAAGAAGGGCTCCAGAGGAAACACGGCACCGTGACGTTCTTACACAGTATATTATCGGCAGTGGGTTTTCGGCTTGTGCCGGCTGCCGTGGTGCGAGCCAGTCAACCAGAGTTTTCATGGAGCCACCACTGCGAAATCAGCTTTTAAGTCACTTTGCAGCACACATAGGACGAGGAGGAGCTTTGTCCTCGTTGCCACAGTGGGTCCGAGGTCGTCTCTCCCGGATTAAATCACAGATCTGGATGCATCCGCCTCCCTTTAAAAGTGCATGTCCTTGAAGGAGGCGGTGGAGCGATAAAATGAGCGAAGAAGTGACGCTTCTTCCCACCAAGGCTGGCATGGATGTCCCCCTCTACTCTGTCGCAAGCTCTCAACTACATTCAGTAGTAATCCCTCATTCTGTACTTACAAAGTATAAAATTCTAGCTCCTTATAAAAAATGTTGAGTAACTTATCAGTTAATATATAATAATTCTCTTAAAATAACAATTTCTTATAAAATTTTGTTATGTGCACCGCTTCACCGTTGAGGTCGCTGTTTATGTATGGTCAATTAGTTCTGCTGGTTTATAGGCAAAGAAAACTTGCTTTTGAAACAATGCATCCTGGGTTCTAAGATGCGAGATTTCGATACAATGGCGAATAGTGTTTTAAATGATGATAATTGTTTATTTATTGGTGATCAATTTGTTATTTTTCTCGCATGCTTTACTAAATATCTACAAAAAGTTCCGTACTTTAAATTGTTTTCAATGCGCCTGATAAAATTAATATAGCAACGAGTTTCCGCTTAAAGAGATTTAGAATATTTATTTTATCAACATGATTTATTTTGGCAAAATATTATTGATATACTTAATAAATATTATTGTTTTATTCCGAGCGTCAATGAACGAATAAGAGCCAGTAAGAATAATATGAAGCTTCATCTTAAAAAATATACTTCATTTTTTTATTAGTGTGGGACAACAGCACTTACCCTCGTCTATGGATGTTTGCGACGCTAGAGGCACCGCGAACACGCTGCTGTCCCATAGGAGTACAGGAACCTGGGTCACTAATGCCGGAACACAAAACAGGCTTATTATGGCGACATATTTTGAAACTAAGGGTTCATTTGGACGGGTTTGGAGCCACCTTGCTAGGAATTTTTGTACGCTCCAAGCCGCAGGAGTAAGTATTCTTACTCCGCCCCTGCACGGAGACAACTTATACATCAATGAAATATTAGCTCCAGAACGAGATATAGAAAAATATAATAGGTTGATAAGAAATTAAAAGTTAAATAGAAAAGAGTGGGATTTTGAAACAATTTTGTGCCAGTATGGAACATAATTTTTATTGTATTTAACTATTGTGCTAATTATGAGTACGGAAAACTATGATAGATTATTTTAAATACATTAATATAACATTCAGTTTTCAAGTAAATATAAAGTAAAGATTGGCCAAATATTTGGCAAACGAACTGCGAAGTTGATATAGTTCTAAAAATTCATGCCAATCAACCATATACACGTGTTTGAGTAACTTAAATCATAAATCAGTGGCGGCCATAATTACTTAATTGATCGTAAGAAGTGGCGAGGGCTTTGCATTCAAAAATGCTATGAGCGGCAAAGCTTGTATATTGCATCAGCGAAAACGACTAAGCTTTGAAGTTTGCATCAGTCGTTTCATCAGCTTACGTACTGTATAGTTTCATAAACAGAAAATAGTTGTTGTCAAACCAATATATGCTATGTGCAAAAACTTAAACCTTTGAGATATGGAGCAAAAACATTCTCATGTAAAATGTTTTGTGTCGTGTTGTATGAAATTGTTTGTTATAAAATTTTACATGAAAATACGATAATAAAATCTCCTTATCTTAAAGAGTTTTTGCACATAGCAGTTATATTGGTTTAACAATGACGAAATTCTATGGAGAAATGAATTAAATTATATATTTAGTTTATTAACTATAATGTCTTAAGTGTTACCTACTTATTATTAATTGTTATTACTACTAAACTGTTACTGATTCTAAATTTTATTCTAAATTTGTATTTTTTGTTTTATTTACATTGGGTATTGTTTTTAATTAATTTTATGGAGATTTTAAAGAACGACTTTAAGTATACGAATTTTCGCCTGCTGTCTTTGTCATCATTTATTTTTTCAGTTTCTTTGAAATAAGTTCCTAGTTGTTATGCATTGTTGGAGAGCTAAGAAAATGGGTATGTTTTAAAATAATCTGCAAGCCAAGTTTCATAACGATTTTTTGTTTTTATGGCATTTTAGTGGAAAATAATCTCACAAAAATATTGAAATACATAATATCGTTTTTCGTTCATCATCATTTTTAAATTTGGACCGATAATTGTTTTAATATTGATAAATAACAAATGTTTAATCGTTTTTATAAATCAGAAGAAAAAATGATATTTAAATGGATACTTTTTTTAAATAAATTTTTGATGTTGCGTTTTTGACTGATTTTGAAAAAGTTAAAAAACATGATAACTCAAAAATAGTTTACTTTTGCATAATGCATATGGGGGTTAAAATTATCGCAAATAGTCACCCCTATACATCTCCTAACGGGAATACGTTGAATTACCTATAACCCTGTATACACTAGACGATCACGCCCAATCTGCTGGGCGAATAACAGGCAAAAGTAAATCAAAAACTTGAGAAAGAGTCGATGAAATCCAAAAAATAAATCTATAACCATCTACGAAAAATTCCGCGTCGTAATAACAGTAGTCCCATCCCGATATTTTCAGTAGTTTTGAGGTGATGGTGCGTCAAAGGTATCCCATTTCCCTAAGATATATAAATTGATGGTAATGGAATACAAGATAAGGGTTATCTCTTGCTGTAAAGCGTAATAAGCGTAACTTGAAATCACGCTATTGTTATTGCGTTTCATCTGCACATACGCAATAAATGAACGCACATCCGTTGACCGGCTTTACTATCGTTAAAACGTCACCTCCTCTGAACTCGTTAATCCCAAGAAATTAGGACAAACAGAAATTCTCTTTGATTTGATCCCAGTTTGATAGGTCATTACACAGAGCTATGGAGAGGCGAAAGGCAAGGTTAAAAAAGCAGGACACGGCTGGAAGAAATGTAAGTGCGGATCACATCGGAGTCGTCTTCTGGTAATTTCTATTATTATTTCTATAATTATAGAATTTTTAAATTATTTAATAATTTTAGAGAACTATTTTAAACTATTTCTAAAATAGTGAATCTCTGTACTTTTAAAATTTATATCCTCGAGTAGTTTATATAAAATATATTTTCTTGGAGTATTGATAATAATTTATTGTTTCTTTTCAATATGGAATAGTATTGCTTACCTTTTGTAATCCTCTAGATTTTAACTTAACATGAATTTTATAGTGTTTATGTCAAAACGCTTCCGTTAGCAAAAGAACAGTTTAATTAAATATTGGGCGTAGCTGTAAAACATTTACGAAGTAAGTACATAAAAAAATCTGTGATAGGTGTACCTAAATTTTGTTTTTACAAGAACAATTCTTGTCTAAACCCTCAATACTGAAAAGAGACACTAAACGAAAAACTTCATTGTTAAGTGTTTGTAAGTAAGAGAGGTTTGTTTGTAAGAAAACCTTTCTATTTTATTTTTAGCCTGGACTATCCGGACATACATACATATGACGTTATAAAATATAAATAATAAATAGTTTTGTACTTTATATATACATATCTCGGTTTGCTCTCCATATCACGAAGGGTTGCTTGAGAGGTCGAGTGTGTATCGTTAGTCCATCGAGAGCTTTGCGCGGGAAAAGGTGCCTTGTTAAAATTTCTGAAAATGACTACTTTGTTAAGAAAAATGTGGAAGAACCATTCGAAACATAAAAGTAAGTAGTTATTTTATTATTCTATTTTTAGTAGACAATAATATTTATTAGTTTACATATATTTAAATTTAATTTATTATTATGTATTTAGAACTTAATTAAATGTTTTAATATCTCCTCTAATAAAATACTATAGAGTTATTACAGTCCGTATAATGTGATTATTATTGGCCAATTTTTAACTATGAACTTTTATCATTTATTTCGTGTTCATTATTTTAAAAATAATGGGAAATATTTTATTAAATCAAGAGTAAATTTATTTCCAGAGAGTAAAATTAAATTGCAGATACATTTAGTGACAGAAACCAATTCTACAAATCTATAACTAATAATCTATAACTCTGTTAATATTTCAGTTATGTGTATGTTGATTTAAGTTATGTTTTTTCTGATGTAATCGAAATCTTGATATCTATAAATTTTTAAGATATAGATTTTTTAAATTAAAAAAAAAAATTGTTGGCAATTTGTATCAGTTACTCTGTTCTCTGAGTTCGATTGCCACTATGCCGTGCATTGCTTAAGCAGTTTTATTTTTTAGTTTTATTATACATAACATTTATATAACAATAATGCGTCATTTTCATGGTGGAGGAAATATTGTAAATATAAGTTCGGGTTTTCCATCCGTTGCTTTCCTGAGTCCTGCAGTGGGTTTTTATTTTTTAAATTCATTCTTTTAAATAAAGGTTTTACCGCCCTACTTTTTTTACATTAACCACTATATTAAACTTGCCATTAAGGCGTTGTTTTCAAGTCCGGGTACAAGTTTTCTCTAATTATCTCAAAGTGGGATCTAAACCTCAAACAGCAAGGAAAAAAGTTGCACTGCTACTTGCTTTACGTCTTAGTAGATGAATTATAATGGCTCTAACAAGGGCAGCATTTATAGAGTTACTGTGTCTGGTTTTTATAAAACTTCTCGGAGCTTTCTTTGCAAAGGAAAGCAGGTGAAAGTTAGATCGACTCTTTTCAACCTTGTTTTATCAAGGATATTAAAATTATTTTGAAATATATTATTTTAATTGGATATAGCGTATAGTAGTTTGTAAGAATTGTTGTTTAATTATTCTAGCTTTTTGACTAGTTTACAACTGTTTGTTACTCAGTCAGAAAAGCTGCGCAGATCTGGATGAAATTTCATCTAGTTTTCATCTATCTCTGTACTTAATTAGGTTTTAAATTATGAAATAAGACATAAACTGCTACTGTATAGGTATACTATTTCTGTTAGAAATTTAATAAATTTTGATCAATTTTTCTATCAGTTTTTATCCGTGCAGGGGCGGAGAAAGAATGCTAACCTCTGCGGCCGGGGTCGGCCTGTCGTAAAAGGCGATAAAACAACCCACTCTAGCTACGTGGTAGGTAGGGCCTCAAGCCCGTCTGGATGGCGACCACCTTTGGTCTTAAGTATGCCGTCATAATAACTTTGTGTTCTGTTCCAACATTAGTGACCCAAGTTCCTGTACCCTTATGGGACAGCGGAGTCTTCGCGATGCCACTGGCGTTACAAACACCCATAGGCGACGGTAATTGCTATATTCTAAGCGGGCCGTAAGCCTGTCTACTGTCCTACAGCATTAAAAAAGTAACAATTGATTAAACTTATGGTTGTCAAAATTTTACTATTTTTTGGTCCCGAATAAAGTTTACGGATCAGGTGTCCATAGATTTTTTTTTCAGAATTTTAAATATTATTGAAAATATACAAATGTATTAATCATTTTGTCAGTATTCGTTTTTATGAGTAGGGCATATAAAAACGTACATACATAGATATTTATTTTACTTTGTGCGAAATCATATAATATACAAAATTATATATTTTAAAGATGAATTTGTATACTTGAATATAATTTCCATGACATGGTTCTGTATGGTGAATTAATATGTTGCTCGTATTATTAAAATATCCTATTTAGACATATATTATCAGGTATCTAGCCTGTAATTTTCCTGTATCACTGGCAAAACAGGAAAACTGACAGTATTTTGTGATAACATCATTGGTTTCTAGAATTTGATTTAAGTTTTATTGAAGAAGTATGCTTAAATTAATTTTAAAACTACACTACATTACAAAAAGAAACGAAAAAAAGAACAAATACACCCAAACTATAAATAATAAATTGATTCCAAATCATTTTCGGTCGGAAACGTTTCCAAAACGCTGGCTGCATTACCGCATTGGATGGCAACACTTATTTTTTGCCCTGAATACAAACCAGCTTTTTGATCCCGTGAGACCTGCCCGAGCAGGACACCCTGCAGGCAACCAGTAGCCGAATGTATTAAAATAAACAAGGTTAACCTTGTAAACTAAAAATGAGTTTGCAATATAACATTCGCAATATATTTATATATTTTAGGAAAATGTTTTCGAATTTCTACCAGCAGAGCAAACCTATTGACGGAGTTTAATGCATTTTTAACGTCCATCTTAAGGACCGCCTTAAGCTACTGTGTTTATAAAGGTTTTTAATGAGTGAACCACCGCTTCACAACCACTTTTAGTACCGAACCCTAACTGATTGGGTACAAAATATCTTTTACATAAGGGTCTTATTGCTTGGCAGTAAGCTTTGGGGGCCAGGCGTCTATATGTGGTGTCAACCGCTATAGAGCGAATACCATCGTCTTTTTTATTAAAGCGAAAATGTTGGCACCATACAAAACTGGTAGTATGAATTTATTTACGCGACCAGAGATTATTAAACTTATCAGTGCAGTCAGATCTTTCAAAAGGGTCTCGCCAGCATTACATGTACCTCCACACAACAGGTCTTTTAGGTGTTGTGGGGAGAGCCCATCTAGTCCACTGGCTGAACCACATCTGAAAGACATCATTGCCTTAGAAACGCTCTCTGGCGTAGTAATTAAACAGTCGGAAACCTCATCCGCGAATTGTGGAGCAGACGCAGAAGGTAGATGCTTGGCCAAAAGAGCCCGCATCTTGGCATCTTTTTGGTGGTGATTAAAGCTTAGTGTGGGTCTCTTGTGAAATTACTGGCTGTCGGAGTCGGTCTTCGGTCGTATTTTATGCAGTAAATGCTTGGATACACTTAAAACATATGAATATTTTTCGGTATATAATTATTTATTTCGTTGGTAGTGTAATCAATCCTATATAAAACGTATATTTATTTAAGCTTGAATATAGGGTACTTTAATTGAATTTTCAGGAAGAATCAGATATTGAAGGTAAATAATAATTTTAAATCTTCGTATATTTACTTTCACAAAAATATTGTTTACACATAAATAGTTCATTGACGTCTTTCGTGGTTTAAGTGCCGAAGATAATAGCCTCATAAACATTATATCCCGGCTGTATCACAAATACTGAAAAAGAAAGAAATAGGCTTTTTTTGTGTCGATGCGATATCGTATTTTTCATAGCTAATAGACACAAATATTAAATACAATAGATCTAGAATTTTTTTATTTCTAATCGCGACTACTATCATCATGATCTTGGCCTTATTCCAATCATTTGGGGTCGGTGCTATATGCCTATATTTTTCATTTTATTCTATCCTGGTATTTTTTATCTGTCACTTCACAAGCCCTCATGCATCACACATTTTTTCCGTCGCTTTCTAATTCTGCCCTTGTACCCATCTACATTCAGGTTCAACATTCTTCTAGCAATGTGGTCGGTATCCCTTCTCATAATATGCGCGTATCATGTTATTCTCCCTCTTCTCAATTTATCATTTATATGTGCCACTTTCAGAGAACTTTTCATTTAATCGCGACTACTGTCTGAGTTAACAAAGAAAACCCAAATAGTGTTTCCTGTTTATAAGATAGATGAAGGATCTCTTTGTCGCCTTTTCCAACGCTCTAAGAACAATACAGATTTTATTCTTTTTAATGTGATCACACAGAATCTAGGAGTTTAGTTGTTAGTTCACCATGTGTTAAGTGTACCATCAATTTTGTTACCATTTGGCAAGGTCGATAATCTAATTTATAAACTAGCTTCCGATCATATACTTTTTATTAATCAATTTAATTCAAACTCTCAAACGTTCAACTGCGTTTGCATTCTCTGTTTCTTCGCATCCGTTGCTGAGTAGAGCAAAGAGAAAAACTTTTTAGAGCAAAACTTCTTTACTAGTTACGACAGTATCTTGATTTGTGAAAAAAATAAGTAGAACATCAAAAGAAGTGGTTTAAATATTTTTACACGAATAACTAGGTGGATTGGCGGGTTGTAAATACCGGTGATTTCGGTATATAGGTCTCCTCACGACGTTTTCCTTCAACGTTCGCACAGCCATGCTATAAAATGCACATTAGTTGAGAAAAATTGTCTAAGCTATGTATGCCATTGTGGGACTCGAACCCCTAGTCTCTGAGTGTAATACCACAGCTACCAGGTACCTAATGCATATTACAACATAATTATCACGTATAGTCAAGGAAAACATCACGGAGAAATATACATATAATACCTATATTACAGTTACGTAACAACGAACCTGCCTTATACAAGGCAGATGAGGTGGCTAGCGGTAGACCGAAGCGCAATAATGGGACTTTATGGATAGTTATTACAATAAGCTTCCTAAGTCAAAGTATATTATATGAACAGATTCTCTGAATCCTCTAAAGTAGTACTCGTTTTTGGTCACACTGTTTGCGAAATTGCGTCAAAAACGAAGGTCTCGGTTCTGTTTGCAAACAGTGTTTATCAGGATGGCCGCAATTGGTTAGTGTTTTCATGATAGTTTATCTAGGCCAGACAAGTGTCGGCAATGGAATCGGGTCGTAGGTCAGTATTAGGCGCAATATAGCAAGATAGCCGATATAGTGGCCGTGATAATCTTGAGGCGCCTTGAAGTGTGTTAATCGCTGCGTATTTCGACTTTGTATTCCACGAGTTGTGATTTCCTGGTCAGATAATTATATAACCTTACATTATTGTGTTAACTTTAATCAATATTTTTAAAACATGACTGTATTCTTATCTTTTACATTACAGTATCAACCGGGCTCATTGCTCCCAGGGCTGCCCTTTTCATTTATTTAACTTCTACCTACAGGCGTTTATGCATTCATATATTACGGGCAACAGTTGCTTACCTCGCCGACTGCAAAATGTATTTATTATTTGCACAAAAACTTACAGATTATTATATTGGGACAACTCATACAGCGCCGTCTAGTCCCAAAGTAAGTAGCTTAGCAATTGTGTTATGGGTACTAGACATCTGATATACAATACTTATATACTTTTTTTGTAAATAAATACATATTACCCAGACGGGAATTGAACCCGTGATCTCCGCAAGGTTACCAAAGTGCGTTAGCACCTACGTCACTGAGGTCATCAAAATAATAATACTAAAAGTAAAAGTACAACATTGCCAGGGACATTACTTCGTAGTGAAACATGTATAGGGGTGAGACGATTTCAAAAAATTCAAAAGCACATTATATTCAATAAACAGCAAGCATTTAGTAGTTGTTTGTTGGTTCACATCGCTCGTCATCGCAAACAACGAAAAAATCATTTATGTGTAAACGACCACAGTAGTACGAGTGTATGGACAAACTAAATTTTACTATAAAATAAATTAGCCTTGTGCAAAATTTTGAAATGGTACTATTAAAATCTTATTATGTGATGATAATAAAAGCTTTATGGGTTCAATAATATAACATTTAAAATATAACTAATCAGTATTTTCTTATTTAATGTATGTATGTAATGTATTCTTATTAGTTTTGAAAACACCTGCCTGTCGTGATTTGATCATGATTTTGTAAAAGGAATTTTCAGGATGGGAAGGATGGGTCATGGAATGAAAAGGTAGATATGTAATATATACTAGTTGACTAGTTCTCTAGCCTATGTCCTTCTCCGAGGTCCATCATCATCCAAATTCATCAAAATTGATTTAGCAGTTTAGGTGTGAAAGCGTAACAAACAAACGAACTCACTTTCGCATTTATAATATTACCAGAAGCGATAAAAGTATTTACTGACCCATGTTATTGTAGGTACTATTAAAACAAAATGGACTCTGTCCTCTTTTACATTATCGATCGAAAGAATGTATGGAAATTTGACTACTAAAATAAAGAAATAAAGGTTGTGGGAAATTCTCTATCGCAGTGAGCCCTGTCCGAAGCCGCGGATAAAGCAGAGACAACTTTTATCTTTTTTCTTCTTCTATAATACTTGATTAATAATAAGAAATACTATTTGATTGAAATAATATTTTTATGTTCTACAATTATATAAATTGTGTCATGATTAATTTGAATGTAATAGTTAACTTAGAAACTTTAGAAATTAAATGCAGTTCCTAGTAATAATTTTTTATTTGCTATATATCGTAATATCCGTCAAAACATGTTTGTAAAACATTCCAATTCTATTAATAACATATGTAAATTAAATTTAATTGATTTTTGTGAGACAAATTACTTAAAATAAACTAAATACAATTAAAAAAGTCTGCTGTAGAAGTTTGTATTTCGTACGCAAGTGTTACTATTCTTTTATTGAACCCCATACGTTACGCCGTATGAGTAAAATTTATTAATTTCGTAAAACCATAATCTTTGAGTAGACTTTGGTATGCAGTTAATGTATAATAAACAGTCTGAACGAGTTATTTACATTTGCGAAATATTCTATAATCGATTCAAAGCTAGACCTATAATAATCTTATGAATTTGAATTCAAGAAAATTGCTTAAGTTTGTAATATAATTCTATACTAGGTGACACAGGTTTTCTTTGACCCATATAAAGTTTTATTGTATTCTTTTTTTTTAATGCTGTAGGACAGCAGACAGGCTGACGGCCCGCTTAGAATTTTGCAGTTACCGTCGCGTAAAGATGTTTGCAACGCCAGTGGTATCACAAACACGCTGCTGTCCCATAAGGGTACAGGAACTTGGGTCACTAATGCCGGAACACAATAGATGGTTATTATGGCGGCATACTTAATACCGAAGGTGGTCGCCATCCAGACGGGCTTGAAGCCCTACCACGTAGCTAGGGTGGGTTGTTTTGTCGCCTTTTACGACAGGCCGACCCCGGCCGCAGAGGTTATTATTTCTTTCTCCGCCCCTGCACGGATAAAAGCCTAGCCCTATTTATCATTTATAATGATAACTTTAAATAAAAGTATTTAATTTAAATTTATATAAACACTGCGTTTTTTGAACCTAGAGAAATAGTTGTTTATTATTTCTGTTTATTTACATACTATAGGTATAATCTATAAAATCGAAGATATACAACAACTTGGATGTTTCAGAGTTATGTGAGGAATGGGCATTGGCGGAATGTGAGGGAGAAGGCTGGTGGCGTGAAGCGAGGGAGGCCAACGCGCCGGGGAAGATGGACGTGCGCTACGCGGGCGTAGCTCCCGTGGAGAGAGCCGCTTCGGCGCCTGCTACCGCGCTTGCAGTCCGTACCACCTTACAGGCAACTAAATGTATGATTTTAAGTATATGTTAGATTTTATTGTTCATTAAACCAAAGAATTATAAGTTTAAATAAATAATACTGTTTTATGTGTGTTGTATTGTCAAAATAACAGTTTTGGTTGAATAAATATCGGTGTGAAGATGAAGCGAGTTGAAGCGGAAAATAAGCTACTTTTATCTAAAAAAAAACTGCCAAGAAAGTAACAGTTTTAGTTTTTTTATAGAGTGAATCCTACATTTCACTCACGTAGAACCTTCTAGAAGAGTGTGTTATTAGACCGAACACGAAAGGATAACTAGATAATAATAATAATAATATTTATTCAATTTTACAATAAACAATACACTTCAACTGCATTGGTCGTCGTCTCTAAATAGGCCAGCTTATAGCCTATGTTAAGGAACGACGGCCATTTAAATCCTACAAATAATGCAACGAAACATACAAATATGAATAATAAGCTCCACGTCATTTTACACATCTATGTTCGATTGAGTGTGTTTGTGCATTCGCGGTAGTCTTCATGTCCGTGACATTGCGGATAAATTGCAGGAGTGTAGGCCACGTTGGTATGGTCACGTTTTACGGTAACCGGATGCTTACGTAGGGAATAAATGTATGGCCATGCCGCCTCCGCCGGGCCGCGGCATGAGGGGTAGACCCAAAAAGTGCTGGCTTGATACCGTAAAGGGTGATATGCGTGCCAATGGGCTCACTACCAGCGATGCTGAAGACCGTGCGAAGTGAAGAAGAAAAAGTCGGAAAGCGGATCCCGGGCACTGAAATGGAAGTTTGGGTTGCGACCGGGATGAACGCTGAGATGATGATGATGTTCGATTGAGTGTGTGTGTGTGTGTGATTATATATGGAAACAATTATATATTATTATGATGTTATATTAATGATTCAATATACTCGGCTCGGTTTCATCATAAGTTTTGGAAAGAAGGAAAGTACAAACTTTCTTTCTCAGTTCAGGCAAAGACAAGCTATAGACAGAAATATCATAATTTATTTTGTTATAAATAAGAGGTCCTGTATTATAAATAAGAGAGTAAATAAATAGAAAATTTTCTTGTAAAAGATGCTCAACCATTTGTCATATTTATTTAGAAATGAGTTAGGATAGAAGTATTATATAATAATAATATTATAGAATTATTATATAATATAATTCTTAGCTAGGCCACCAATCGAGCAGTTGCAATAGTAACGGCGATATATACATACACACCTTCGCTGGCTCCCCCTCGAAGACTATTAGTACTCTATTCTCAGGCTGTCTAATAAGACATATTTTAATAAGATTATATAATAATATAATCTTCTTCTCATTACAAAAACGTAACTAATATTAAAGTCTGTCATGTTATCTGGTATTTATTCGATTTATTAATAAACGCGTATACGTCTTGTTGTTCAATATGCAATATATTTTATTATAATAAACTCAATGGGTGATGATTATTATAGGACTGTGTTAAAATCTTTTCATTTTGATCAATTTTTACTTGCTACGAATACATTTTGAATACCATTTCTTTTTCTTACAGCTTCGAATAGAAAATTGCAAAAAGTAAAATTGGATATCAGCGCAAAAGGTATTATTGTGACAGATGAAGAAACCGAAGAGAATGTTCTTAGTGTCTCCATATACAGGTATAAAGTCTTAGCTCTCTTTTTGTGTCCAGTTTTATCATAACTTATTCGCGCGAGAATTAAACTCAACCTAAAAAGCACTCAATAATGTTTAAGAAATATTAACTAGTGTATATAATACGTCGCTACAAGTGGCAGGTAACCCGAAATAGCTGGCAGGTAACACAAACCTTGGTGTGTAGGTTTCTTTTATGTTTACCTTCACTTTAGTACATTGTAATTAATATAATTAAAAATTTTAATATTATAATGAAATTTTCCTCCTTTCTATTATCATAATATGTAAATTAAAGAAAATAATATATAGAATAACAAAAAGGGGCACAAACGCGTGCAAACAGCGGAAATTCAATAGCAGGATGTTTATGTGTTGATTTGAACTTAATACTTAAATCTAATTTTTATTTTTATTTAATTTACTCTATTACATTACAACTAATACATTAGTACAATCAAGTACAAACAAAATAAAATTAATCCTTTTAGAGTCAACAACTGTTCAACGACTCAATATTTATTTGTTTATATCATTTTATAATAATTAATAGTCCAATTAAAGTAGATAATAAAATACAATGTTGTTAATTGTTATAAGCTTACTTTTTTCTTTTATACATTATCTGTCGTTGTATATTAAATTGTAAAAATAATTATTAATTTAGTAGATAACGTATTTAATTGTTTCTTCGATATTCTTCATTAAAATGGCAATATATTGTATTATATAAACAACTTTTTAAAGGGCGTTTCCAAGCACTATTTTAACCAGGTTCTTGGCATTGAGTATTTTTTGTTATCGCTGTAAAACGGCAGACAGGATGATGGCTAACTTAAGACGACACTAAGTGCTAGCGACCTTGAGCGAGTGGGAGGAGTTTGAGCTAGTGAGAGTAGCACGCGCGGGGCCCCCCCGCAACCCGCATTGAAAATTCGCAGGCGACGTAATTGTATATTTTAGAGAAGTTCGTTGGGTAACCATACGTTACAGATTATGAAGACTATCTAATAATCATGAAATTTTTAACCGCTTATTTAATATTAGTTAGGATTATTGTTTCATGTTCTGTATCTTATATCATTCCCTGTGGTAGGATATAATATAATATAGGTATTTCAATAAACGGAAAATATAATTATATCAAACGAACACAGGTTTTCTGTCTACAGGTTTTGTAACTATAAATAAAAAAGTGAATTAGGTATTTATAGGATTTTATTTAAAACTCCTCGAAATTTAATACTTTCACAGCAACTATACTGTCTTCTTTTTCAGCCGTCACTGCTCGTTTTTTTATTAGTTTGTTTTTATTTTCTTTTTCCTCTTCCTTTTTCCTTTTGCGTCCGTGTATGGCACTAACTATATAAGAGGGGTCCCTAATTACCATATTCCTCGTATATCTAGGATCAACCAGTTCGGGAAGCATACAATCTGTATAAAACTTAATTAAATTATTTTTCATTTTAGTGTCCCAAAAAGCGTCATCCTTGTAAATTAGTTCAATTTTTACAGGAAAGTTTTCACCAGACCAAATACCAAGCATACATTTATCTTTTCCTGTTATATGCAGCTGTCCCTGTATTTGATACCACCAATTATGTTCTTTGTTTATTATGTAATTACCGTTTACCAGTTTTTTATAAAACAATACTTTTTTTTCATGGATGGCTTTATCTAGTCCTAGTTTGTAAGCTGTGAGTGGACATTTTATTTCTAAAATGGTGTTTTTATTAATAATACCGTCTGGTGATGCGCCGAGGAAGGGTATTTCTTCATCAAGAAAAAGTCCACACGGTTCTATTTTAATATTTTCTTGTTTCGACAATTGTTCTTTCGCAAAATTTTCGTTGTCTTGTCCATGTTTTATAGACTTAATGTGTCCTATAGACTCTTTATATAAAAGATCTTTAACTAAATTGCAGCAACTTATGTCATTGCGTCTTTTTATAACACGTCCAAAGTTGGAAGCGGTCAAAATCCGTCTTCGTAGTTCTAGCCACTCACTAGAACCACTTTGTAATATAGTCTTCCTTTCTATTTGTTCTCTTTGTTTGGCAGTTTCCGCCAAATTTGCTAAAAATATTTTTTTTGATTCCTCTAATATATCATCATCCATATCCGGTCTTGAACATTGCTCACCATAGTTTTTATTACTTTCTGTGTAGTGTTCATGTAATCTCTTCTTTATTCTATGATAATTTTTTGTTAAATGTAGGCGTTTTTGTTTACGTATTTCCATCTTTTTTAATTCACCATTTGGACTCCTGCCCGTGATTGATTTTTGCAACAACGATAAAGGTTTATGGGTATTAAATGATAAAGCAGCTGCATTACAACGCATATGGTATTGGTTCTTCTGGGAAAAATTTACCCGCTTACCCCCTACAAATTTTGCAACAATACTATGGAAGCGCTCCACAGTGTTGCTGTCAACGTCTTCAATCAAGCTTCTTGCATGAGCAGCTATATGTGTCAATACAAATTTTATTCTATGCCACAAACTGTTTGTGAAAATATCTCTGTCTATGTTGTCATCTTCTCCCATTTTCGAGCAAAAATATGTCTTACAATTAGTATGAACTCCAAATGCATGTTCTGCGGCTAACATGATATCATTATGTAAACTAGTGACATTGCCAGAATTTTTATAATTTCTTATAGCGGTTACTATTACCTTTCTTATTGACAGTATTCTTTGTTTTGTTATATATTTTCTGTATTTAATTAAATATTTCGTGTCAGTGATAAGAGCTTGTAACTTATTGCAAAGGTTTCTTAACAGGTGGTTGCGGCATTCGATTTTTTCAATTGTTATATTTTCATACGGTCTTGACTGTAACAATTTTGCATAAGTATTTGCATCACCATCTGATATTAACCTTGAATATATTAAATTATGCATTTCTATGCTGTTCTTGAATCCTTCTACCAAGATCGTGGATTCCATTCCAGTTGAAGGACCTGAAAATAAAGTAATAATTATTCCAACCATAAAATTTTAGTTTCTTTATTATTATTACAACATATTTAATATTATGAATTTACCAGAATAATTTTTATAGCAAGCATGCTCCTTAGGTGTGACATTTTTCTTGGCAGCTTGGGCGCATATGCAGCAGTATTTATTTTTCACTGCCATATAAATAATTTTTCCAGTTCTTTTCCCAATTATCGCAGCTGCGCCTGATAGGGATGAGTAATTTTTTTTATAAGATCTTTTTCCCCAACATCCATCTGCAATAACGTCAATATATGGAATGCCATTTTCAGTAACTCTACCGTCTTCCAAAGCCATTTGACGTTCTTCATTAGCGGCTTCATTCATAGAATTCAAAGCTTCTTTTTCCCAAACTTTGTTAATTGTTCCCATTCTTTTATTAAATAACTCATAGGATATATGAGGCAAGTCCATTGCTGCCAATAATTCATTAAGCTGTGTATAGCCACAACCTATTGCCACTGCACCCGCAACTGTATTAATATTTAAGTCAATTTCAGGATCATTGCAACAAATGACAAAAGTTTCGTTACACATGTTGCATTTTAGTTTTAGTTTAGAAACAAGGCCCAGTTTTCGTTCAGATATAATTTCTACAGATTTCAAACCACAGTCTATATTACCATGTGAAGATATTTCTTGAAGCTCTTTAAAAAAATGTTTAATATTTAATATTCGCATTCCATTCACTATTTCTTGATTATTTCTGAAAAGGAAATATACATAATAAGAATTTTGCAATATTAAACAGAATAAGGCCTTTAACATTTGTTTTGTAATATCTTTTATTGTTCACATTCTTTGCTATCTATCACTCACGGGTTCTGCAATATTATATTGAAAATTTTCCCCTTTTTTATTAATTTTATTTATCGAGAGTTTTACTATATAAAACTTTATATTGACAGACTATCCTGACATCATAGAAATAATAATACGTTTACCTGACCGAATTTGACTTCTCGTTTTCAATATCCATTTGAAAGCTTTCTTCCTGCTCAGCAAATATCGTTTCGGTTACTTGAGAACTGTAACAGTTATAGTAATTAATATAAGTTAATAAAATTAGGTTTCAAATATGCTAAAATCATAATATTGAATTAGATATGCATTTACTTGTCAACAATCTTGTTCTCATTTTCATTGTCAATATGGGAAGATCCTTTAATCACTCCAAGCGTTTCCGTAAATTCAGACCTACAATATAAATGTATTTATATTTAGTTATACAGTGACAATAGTAATAGCATTCAAATATTTTTAAAACTCGAATCCGGACTGTCCCGACTACGATGTAGTATTGTCATACTACACTACAATACACACCTCGTCTCTGTCTCCTCATTTACGTCGCGATTATCTTTGTTATTATGTAATCTCCTAAAAAGAAAATAATGTCACTTAGTAAAATAAAAAATAATAATATATGTAACAATTAAATGTTATGATTAATTTATCTGGTCCAATTTACATCAATGTGCTAAAATACACAAATGATAATTATGATTGAGAACACGTTACTTACTTTAGTAATCTATTTTTTGCGAGCGTTTGGCGTTTCTTTTTTAGTAATCTAGATTTACCAGCCATTTTAGCGCGAAACTTATAATAGAGTTAAATCGTTTAGTGATTGCTCCGAGCGTCAACGTCTACCCGTGACAGTGGTCAGCGATGCACTGCCGCCCGTCGCCCGCAAGGGCCCCTGCTAACCCGAGCATAAAGATTATTCGAAAAAGCATAATTGTATATTATCCTTTTACTTTGAAATAAAAAGTCGTATATTAAAAGATGGGTAATTAAATTGTGTTTAAGATGGTGAAGGTTTCATAAAAATACGCTTGATAGTTTTTACGTGATTCTCAGATTTTTATCTGCGTTAGACCTAACTTTACAAATTAATTACACTATGTAATATAAACATAATCTAAAATATTCACATATTAAGTTATTGAGAAAATGCTCAAATTTAACATATATTTTTTCCAGTTCATTAACACCACTCGTTTAGATGTGATCTTCAGAATAAAATCATTAAAAGTCTCTTGTCGTCGCCTTAATAGTGTACAGTTACCATTTCCTGTGGGTGTTTGCAACGGCTTTGCCAACATGCTGTCGTCCACCTAGAGTAACTGGAATGTGGGTCAGTTTTGCCGGAATACAACATAAGTTTGTTATCCGTGCAGGGGCGGAGAAAGAATACTAACCTCTGCGGCCGGGGTCGGCCTGTCGTAAAAGGCGACTAAACAACCCACCCTAGCTACGTGGTAGGGCTTCAAGCCCGTCTGGATGGCGACCACCTTTAGTCTTAAGTATGCCGCCATAATAACCTTGTGTTGTGTTCCGGCACTGGTGACCTAAGTTCCAGTACCTTTATGGGACAGCAGCGTGTTCGCGATGCCACTGGTGTTGCAAACATCCATAGGCGATGGTAACTGCTAAATTCTAAGCGGGCCGTCAGCCTGTCTGCTGTCCTACAGCAATAAAAAAAAAAAAAAAAAAAAAAATGTAAGCATATTTACAGACAGGGGTGATTGCCATCCAGTCGCTTGGAGCCCTACCACCTAGCTAGGGTTGTTTGTCGGCGAGACGTCGTGTGCGGTGTTCCACAGGGGTCGGTCCTGGGCCCCCTGCTGTGGAACATCGCATACGACTGGGTCCTGAGGGGGGCCCTCCTCCCCGGCGTCGGCGTCATCTGCTACGCCGACGACACGCTCGTCACAGCGCGCGGGAGGAACCCCCGCCAGGCGTGCCTTCTGGGCACGGCTGGGGTGGCGCACATAGTGGCAAGAATCCGGCGACTAGGCCTGGAGGTGGCCTTGAACAAGACGGAGGCCGTGATATTCTACGGGCCCCGTCAGAGGCCGCCACCGGGCCTGAGCATAACGGTAGGAGGCGTCCGCATCACCGTCGGGCCGTCCATAAATTATCTTGGACTGGTGCTTGACGGGCGATGGGACTTTGCGGCGCACTTCGAGCGCCTGGCGCCGAGGTTAGTTCGGGCAGCGGCGGGACTCTCCCGTCTGCTGCCGAATATCGGCGGACCGGGCGCAGTGTGCCGCAGGCTCTTTGAGGGAGCCGTGCGGTCGATGGCCCTTTACGGGGCCCCGATCTGGGCAGATCGCCTGACGGCCAAAACGACCGCGCTGCTTCGCAGGCCGCAGCGTGTTCTGGCCGTCAGGGCGATACGGGGATACCGCACGGTGTCCTTTGAAGCGGCCTCCCTGCTGGCCGGATCCCCACCATGGGACCTCGAGGCCCGAGTCCTGGCGCTGTTATACCAGTGGCGCCGGGACGCGGCCGAGCGTGGCTCTCGCCCTGCACCTCGCGAAGTTGAGGTAAAGAGGGCGGAGCTGCGCGATGAGGTGCTCATGGTGGAGTGGAAGGAGCGCCTCGCGCACCCCAGCGCGGGCCTCGCCACCATCGAAGCGGTGAGGCCCGTCCTGGCCGAATGGTTGGAAAGGCGCCACGGCGCCCTGACCTTCCGCCTGACGCAGGTCCTCTCGGGGCACGGTTGCTTCGGGAGGTACCTGTGTCGCATAGGGCGGGAGATGACGTCGGGGTGCCACCACTGTGGCGCGGGCGACGAGGAGGACACGGTTGACCACACTGTCGCCGTGTGCCCTGCGTGGCGCGAGGAGCGCCGCGCCCTCGTCGCCCAAATCGGCGTGGACCTGTCGCTCCCGGCCTTGGTTCTGTCCATGGTCGGGGGCGATCCTGGATGGACGGCCGTCGCCTCCTTCTGCGAGGCAGTCATGTCCGCAAAGGAGGCGGCGGAGCGGGAGCGGGAGTCGACCACCACACTCCCCTCCCGCCAACGCAGGCCACGTCGGCGGCGCCGGAGGTCAAGTAACGACCTCCGGCCGCCGTAAAAAGCGGCCGCGGGCGGCCCCTCGGGGGAGAATCCGCCGCCCGCACTTTTGCCGCGAGGGTGAGGGCTGCGTGCTGTTCCGCGGCCCCCCTCAACTCCTAGAGTTGTTAGGAGAGCGCCGGGGGGACGAAACCCTGACCCCCTGGCGCCAACACTTTAGAAGGGGCCCGCCTCAAGACAAAGGGCGGGCCGGCGCCGGCCCGGGCCACGAGATCGGCAGGCCATATATCCGTGGGCCCGGGCGTAGGCGATAGGAGAACAGCGGGGTTTTTTAGTGGGTAGTCGGATGGCCAAACATCTTTCCCGGAGTCCCACATATCCCTCGGTCCCCCCGGGCCGGGGGAACCCGTCAAGAGAGGTTTTTCCCCGAGACCAAAAAAAAAAAAAAAAAGCTAGGGTTGTTTGTTGCATTTCATGATAGGCCGCCGCCGGCAGCAAGTCAGTATTTTTACTCCTCTCCGAACAGAGAAAATATGCGATTTTGCCAGGGCTGTCACTAATACCAGAGAAAATATTATCACTTCATAATTTGTCTATATTCGGTTTTAACACGCCAAATTTTATATATGACTAGCTGACCCGGCAAACGTTGTTCTGCCATATAAATAATAAAATGTCAAAAAATTAAAAAAAATTTTTGGGGGTGGGTCACCCCTAACATTTAGGGGGATGAAAAATAGATGTTGGCCGATTCTCATAGATACCGGATAAGCACAAAAAATCACTAACTCAATTTAGTTATCTGCCTACTGCCTACCCCCTAAGAACGATGGCGTGATTATTTATAGCCTATGACCATTTCTAGGTTATCATCTATCACCATACCAAATTTCATCAAAATCCGTTCAGCCGTTTAGGCGTGAAAGAGGAACAGATAGACAGACAGACAGAGTTACTTTCGCATTTATAATATTAGTATGGATTTCCAGAATATCCTATTGTTCCGCGGATGCAGCTAATGCGCGAGTTTTCG
Source organism: Malacosoma neustria (assembly GCA_963693495.1). Lineage (NCBI taxonomy): Eukaryota > Metazoa > Arthropoda > Insecta > Lepidoptera > Lasiocampidae > Malacosoma > Malacosoma neustria. The sequence goes on from OY856387.1 coordinate 4,409,733, forward strand.
CCGTTGTTGAAGGCAAGAGCAGTGGAGGTATCGATTCGCACCTTGTTCACATATTCGTTTGTTCGAGAAGAAAGCACGCGCGGTCACTAGCTCTGTCTTTAGCACACGCTTTCAATGATGCCTATCAGGTAAATGTAAATTGTAACACATAGATCTATGTTTTTATTTCCTTGCTAGGTTTCGTGTTAGGTTTCCTTCCCTTTTTACTGAGATTGGTACAAGGTAATGCCATCCACCTCAGTATACAATTTAGGGGTAATAATCCCTAGATAATATGTCTGGAGTAACCGAAGTTTGTACATTTATACGGTGGCGCTTGATGGCAGCTTTGCGTTCGACTATCTTGGCCTGGTAGGCAAATAACTAACATATCGGAGACTCCGTCGAATTCCAGTGAATGGATTTCCATGAGTTGTCCATCGACTGACACGATCAAACATTGCTATACGGTGCGTACGCACGATAATAAATGAGGGTGTTTGGATTTAACGGAGTCGATTGCCATTTGAAAACCTTAAAAAACTAACTTAGATTCAAGCTACCTTTCGAATTATCAAAAATAACATCTATATGTTTAATTTCTTGATATAATACATTATACGTACAAATACAACGATTACTATGGTTCTCTGGATGGTTCCCGTTCAAATAATAATTTTAAATTCCAGGATTGGCAAGCGAACCAAGCCTCATCGCTTAAGTCCGGCGAGAAACAATTAGCACCGTGGGTAAGTTTGAAGTCGACTATTCAATCAATTAAATTACATAAAACATCAGGAAGTGCTTCGTTCAGAAATAGAAATTTGTCTACCCCTCCACTTTTCTAGGAAGTCGACAATTTGCCTACTATATATCCGGGTCTTCTTCCCGCAGTCTGTTGTTGGGGGTTGGGTCTCGAGTTAACACTACCTCGGCGTAAACTCAGGGGGCAACGACCCCCTGTAGTTCGAGCATTTGCCTACTGTATCCTCCTTATACTTCGTCATCAAGAGATTTTCAGTTTTCCTTTCGGGATTGTGGAAACGGATGACAGTCGTGTTAAAATCAAATATCGCAATATTATAAACACGGTCAACAATGAAAAAGAAATTGTTATATATGTGGCTTCCATATTTTCAAGAATATGGTAATATAGATATGTAAGTTAAGAGATATGGCTACATATTCTATATGTATTCTTGTTTCATTAAGTGTACAAATATGAAATGACACGCAGAACTTCAGATGCGGCTGATTGGAAACGCGTAGAACGAGATAAAAGAAAAAAAATGCAGTAAAAGAAAAAGAAAACTGTACATAATAATACTTATGATAAAATAATAAATATACTGGGACCATTCATACCGCGCCATCTAGTCCCAAAATAAGTGGCATAGCATTTGTGTCATGGGCACTAGTATATAAATACATATACATAGACATGGACGCGACGCGGGAATCGAATCCGTAAAATCCGCAAACGTAGCGAAGTGCGTCAGCCGTCACTCCAAGGAGATTAATAAAGAAAAAATAAGGTTTACAATTAACAATAAAAGAATGTGCGGGTGTGCAATTAACATACGGCAAAAGTGACACGAAGAATAGCGGATTACATTTCATATATTAGTGTATAAAACCTACGAAAACCTGAACAAAGAGAAGACGAAGACTATAAGGAAACACTATAAACTTGAATGTTATCTCGTTTCCTGCAGTCCAAATTTATGAATATTATTGTCTCGTTTTGGTGTCGCTTTTTCGTTTCATCAGATTTTCACAACACACTTTCTCACGCTCAATCACAACGTTGCTAAATATGTTTTAATTAAATAACACATTCATGAATGAATGTTATAGAACCGGTTCGATATTTCGTTCACTCTGATGGTTCCTTTTTGGTTTAAGGTTCGTTTCCAAGCAGAATCTGATGAAGAAGTCGATGAGGAAGATTGGCAATCTCCAGCTCCACTCGTTACTTTTGCTTAACATAAGTCATATTTTAAGAGTTTTGTATTTATATTATAGATACTACAATTTTTTTTAATTTTGTATAGATAATTGTAAGATTGCAACTCTTGAAGCAAAAAATATACTCAATATAATAAATAATAATATCTAGTTATACTAAACTAAATAGTAAAAAGTTTGCATGCTTTTAGGAGGACTGGCGTACTGTATACATGATAATCACGCCAGAAAGATGCTTGAAAGTGCAAAACAAAAGGGCTACAGCAAAGAAGACCCATGTGGTCTTTTCTTAAACGTTGGAAGTTCAATGTGTCAATAGAAAAAATATAGAAAAAAGGTCGCTAAGGCGTAGCTTTGTATGCATTTGATTTTAAGTTTTAACGCTAAAATGAGGATTAGGTAATAAACTTTATAATTTATCATCATTAAAATATTTAGTGAAAATACACAAAATTGTTAATATAAAAAATAAAAAAAAAACTATTAGGAAAATAAAACACAAAAACATATCAATTTAATGTAGGATAATTTATTAAGTACTTATAAATAATAATATTAGATTTATAGAGCCATTTATTAAATATTTTTAAGTGGAGATATACTTTATAAATTGTAATACATTTTTAATAATAAAATAAACAAACTACGAATATGAAGTGTAGAAATATTTAGTATTAGTTCAATAATCATCCTGTCATAGATAATTACGACCTAATATTAAATAATAAAATGACCTCTGTATAGAACTAAGAAGTTGGAGGATTACTAAGCAGTTGTCTTATTAACTCTTAACTATATCCCCAAACTAAGGATATGATGTTAGACAAGGAATATTTCTAGCTCCATACCTAGATTACGAGTACTTATACTGGTTTAAATACTGCAGAGATTATTTTTCTGTTATGACTGGAGCCTCAAGTTCTTAGTCATCGCCATCATCCAAGTTGTAACCAGCATCATACCGACTGCATGAAGGTTACCAAGTCTTTAGAATATTTTCAGCTAAATTAATCTTCTCTTACCACGGCATGAATACACATAGCTTTGGAGCCAAAGGTAACAAGAATAGAATAGACTGCATCATGATCATCGGAACAATGTCCTAACCAGTTAGAAAGGTCGTCCATTAAAAACCCTTTTTATTAGAATACCAAGACGTACTTGGAATTAGAAGAAATTTATTTTGTTGTAAATAATGTAACGTATTATATATAAGTCGTAAATTAAAAAAGTAAAAAAAAAAAAAAAAAAATTGTTGATAATATTGAACTTTTTATATTGACTGAAATTATTTTTTAAATAAATATAAATTATTTCGATAATTATTTTATTTTAAACCTTGGTCGGCGAATTTGTTATTATTGTATATTATACTAGCAGCCCGTCCCAGCTTCGCACGGGTATTTAACAAAAAATTAAAAATTAAACCCTTCTATTTTTTTTCGGTCTCGGGGAAAAACCTCTCTTGACGGGTTATCCCGGCCCGGGGGGCCCGGGGGGACCGAGGGATATAAGGGACTCCGGAAAAGATGTTCGACCCACTAAAAAACCCCGCTGTTCTCCTATCGTCTACGCCCGGACCCACGGATATATGGCCTGCCGATCTCGTGGCCCGGGCCGGCGCCGGCCCACGCTTTGTCTTAAAGCGGGCCCCTTCTAAAATGCTGGCGCCAGGGGGTCAGGGTTTCGTCCCCCCGGCGCTCTCTTGTAACAACTCTAGGAGTTGAGGGGGACTGTGGAACAGCACGCGGCCTTCTCCCTCGCGGCAATAGTGCGGGCGGCGGATCCTCCCCCGAGGAGCCACCCGCGGCCGTTTTCTACGGCGTCCGGAGATCGTTGCCCGCCCTCCGGTGCCGGCGACGCGGCCTACGTTGGCGGGAGGGGAGTGCGGTGGCGGACTGCCGCTCCCGTTCTGCCGCCTCCCTTGCAGACACTACTGCCTCGCAAAAGGAGGCGACGGCCGTCCATCCAGGATCGCCCCCGACCATGGACAAAACCAGGGCCGGGAGTGACAGGTCCGCGGCCAATTCCGGACGGGACTCGCATCCCCGTCGCGTGCTAGTCAGGCGTGGGTACGACTACCAGACGACACTCCAGAAAAAGCACAGTCGCCTGACGTCGTAGCCGGCCCAGCAAGACCAACCGACAGCAAGGATGCAATTCCCGCCCCGGGAACACTTTGTGCAGGCGCAGTCGAAATAGGCATGGTTTCGACTACCAAATCAGGTCCCAGGGTAGAACCCGGGACCCCAATCAGTATTCGCAATCATCCCACCGGGGACCACGCCACGAACAGAGAGCTAAGTTGGAAAGGATCTAAGAGGTAGACGGAAAGAAAGGTAGGACTCTGTCGCCTCGAACGGAGAGGGGAGTGAAGCGACGGATGCTCGGGCACCTCGGGTACGCACACCCGTGCACTCCTCGGACAGAGGAGCGCCCCTGAGGGCAAACCCTTCTATTTGCGTCAGGTTACTAAAAAATTAAAATTATAAAGAAAGTTTGAATATTATTATTTCTATGAGCTTTTATTTTAATGATTTTTTTTTGTTATTACTTTTTATTTATTTTTCGTTATTTTTTAATAAGTATTCTAATTTTTGTAAAAACCCCAGTGACGCACGCCTACATTGCATAAGGTGCTGCCTAGCTAGCCGAACAGGGTGAGCGGCTACCACGCAACATTTTTCTAATACTTACATTTTTAAACTCGTGATATCTTTCGAATGGAATATCCGAATTGAATAATTCAAAAAGTTATATAAAGGTATTGAAACAGTTTTGAATATGAAGTAATTTATTTTGATAAGGATTAATACCAAGATCCAAATAAAGAGTCTTTTCTAGGGGCGGCATTTCAATTAAATTTTTAAAATAAAAGAACACTTATTGTGGCATAACTATAATAGTTAGACATATGCTGTCGCGACTTGTTCTGCAAAGTTGTAGTACATTATTTTATTCTATCATCAATAGTTTTCGCAACGCACGCGATTTAAATAATATTTTAGGTATTTTTTTTACACTTTGGGTTACATTATTGGAGTTTTAGTAAGGATCCCTAATTTTTTTGAAAATATAATATAGCCTATGTCACCCGGGGATAGTGTAGCTTCCCAACAATGAAAGAATTTTTTAAATCGGGTCAGTAGTTTCGGAGCCTATTCAAAGCAAACAAACAAACAAACAAACAAACAATCAAATCTTTCCTCTTTATAATAGTAGTATAGATATAGATAGATATAGATATAGATTTAATATTAACATCATATAAACTCCCTTGAAAAAAAAAAAACGAGCGGTTTTGATTTTTCTATATTACATTGTTTATAATTTAGTCCTAAATATGTTTCAATAGCTATGTGTCCTAAATATGTTTCAGTAGCTATATGTGCCGTGTGGTCCCGGCCGAAGAAAGAATAGGGCCACCCCAAATCATCCCAAGGGAGTCGTAAAAGCCGACTGATGGGTCACTCCCTCTGCCAGCTTGCATGCGGCGAGGGAAGGACACCTCTAGGTTTCCCTTTAGAGGTTGGGAGGTCGGACGGCAGTCGCTCCCGTAAAAACCAAAACAAGCCAAATAAAACATGGTTCAAACAAGAAAAGGATGTGTCACGGATAGGGCGTCGCCGCAAAACGACGCGTAGGAACTTCGCCCGACTCCTGTGACAAGTGGACTAGGGCTGCCGTGCCGTGGGCGAGCACGGCTAAAGACACTAGCCCCATCCAAAAGGAAACTCCGCTTCGCAACGTGGAATATTGGCACGTTAACCGGACGCGCGAGAGAGTTGGCCGATGTGCTCTCCAGGCGGAGGGTGGCCGTGGCGTTCCTGCAGGAGACTCGGTGGAAGGCCAGCAGATCCCGGTTCATTGGGAATGGCTACAAGCTGATCTACACAGGTGCACTTGGTGGGGAGAATGGGGTTGCCATAGTGCTCTCGGAGGAGTTCCAGAACGACATTTTGGAAGTGAAACGTCATAGCGACCGGCTTATGGTCGTTAGGGTGCTTATCGATGGGGTAGTTACCCACTTGATAAGTGCCTATGCGCCACAGGCCGGTTGTGACGACACCGATAAAATAGCGTTTTGGAATCAACTCGGAGAAGTGCTCCGTGGAATCCCATTATCACAGGGGATCGTTTTGGGGGGTGATATGAACGGTCATGTGGGTGATGAATGTGGGGAATTTGAGCGTGTTCACGGTGGATTTGGGTACGGTAGCCGCAACGCGGAAGGGGAGGACATCCTCAATACGTGTGCGGCTGCCGACCTTGCCATCGTGAACACGTATTTCAAAAAGAGACCCGAGCATCTCATCACCTACAAGAGCGGGAGGAATGCTACCCAAATCGACTTCCTACTCACTAGGAGACACCACATCAGCAAAGTGGCCAACTGCAAGGTCATACCCGGTGAGTCTCACTGCACAACACCGTCTTCTTGTCATGGACCTCTGCGTAAAGCCCAAAGGCAAATGTGTCGACCGCCTTCAACGCCGAATCAGGTGGTGGCTGCTTGATGAAGTCAAGTCCCAGGAGTTCGCCTCTGCCATTGGCGACAAGTGCGCTGGTGGTGAGGGCGAACCGGTTCAAGCTTACTGGGACAGGATTCAGGCGGCTATCCTTGGGTCGGCGAGAGAGGTGCTTGGCGTGTCTAAGGGCGGACGCAAGTGTGACAAGGAGACTTGGTGGTGGAACGACTCAGTCCAGAGGGAGACCAGGGCGAAAAAAGCCCTCTTTAAGAAGTGGCAAGCGTCCAGATCTCCTGAAGATCGCGACGCATACAGAGATGCCAAACGCGCCACCAAGAAAGCTGTAGCCAGAGCCAGACGAGACCACTTACAACCACTTTACGATAAGTTGGACTCGTCTGAGGGGCAGAAGCTCATATATAAGTTGGCGCGCTCCAGGGTCAAAGCGGCACAGGATATCTCCAAGTGCCGCTGTGTAAAAGACCCCGGGGGCAACTTGTTATGCGAGGACCTCGCGGTGAAGGAGAGATGGCGCTCATATTTCCACGAGCTGCTGAACAAGCAGCATAAAGAGGTGCAGCCGCCAGATCTTCCTCCGAACCAAGGACTAGTGCCACCGATAACGCCTGCAGAGGTCCAGAATTGTCTTCGCCGCATGAAGAATCGGAAAGCTGTTGGATCCGATGGAGTCCCCATCGAAGCCTGGAAGGCGATGGGCTCTCGTGGTGTGGGCACTTTAACCGACCTTTTTAACCGGACACTCCTCACCGGTACGATCCCGAACCAATGGAGGCTGAGTATCATTACTCCAGTCTTCAAAGGCAAGGGATCGGTGCAGGAGTGCGGTAACTACCGCGGTATAAAGGTCATGTCCCACACCATGAAACTCTTCGAGAGGGTTATCGACTCTCGGATTCGACAGGAGTGCACTGTCTCGGAGTGTCAATATGGGTTTCGCCCTGGTCACGGGACAATGGACCCTATTTTTGCCCTAAGGACTGTCGCGGAGAAATACAGGGCGAAGAATACGCCTCTGCATTGTCTGTTTCTTGACTTGCAGAAGGCCTTCGACTGTATTCCTCGCGCGGTAATCTGGTGGGCATTGCGGTACAAGGGGATTCCAGAGGCCTATGTTGGGATCATCCGAGACATGTACCGTGATTCCGATTCCGTAGTTCGGACCGCTGTTGGCGACACAAAACCTTTCCCCATAACCGTCGGGGTGCACCAAGGATCCGTCCTTAGTCCGTTTCTGTTTAGCGTGGTATTAGACGTATTGTCAGACAGCATCAGAAACTCACATGAGCAGCCCCCGTGGTTGCTCATGTATGCTGATGATATCGCGCTGGCAGATTCGGACAGGGGTAGGCTGGTGCAACGCGTGAAGGCGTGGAAGGAGTCGCTTGAAAACGGTGGTCTGAAGATCAATGTGGCGAAGACCGAGTACTTGGCCTGTAACTCCACAGATCCCACACCCGTACGCATAGACGGCAACACGGTCGAGCGCACGGACCATGTGAAATACCTGGGATCTGTGTTTCATGCGTCTGGTGACATCGATTGCGACGTCAAGGCACGCATTGCTGCCGCGTGGGCCAAATGGCGTGAGGTAACTGGTGTCATTTGTGACCCCAAGATGCCGGTAAAGTTGAAGGGACAGGTCTATAAGACCATCATTAGGCCTGTCCTTTTATACGGCTGTGAAGCGTGGCCGGTGTTAGAGCGACACAAGCAAGAACTGCGTGTCACGGAGATGAATATGCTGCGGTGGATGTGTGGAGTGACGCGGAAGGACCGCGTTAGGAACTCCCGCATTCGCGGTAGTCTTCATGTCCGTGACATTGCGGATAAATTGCAGGAGTGTCGGCTCCGTTGGTATGGCCATGTTTTACGGCAACCGGATACTTACGTGGGAAACAAATGTCTGGCCATGCCGCCTCCGCCGGGCCCCGGCAGGAGGGGTAGACCCAAAAAGTGCTGGCTTGACGTTGTAAGGGGTGATATGCGTGCCAATGGGCTCACTACCAGGGATGCTGAAGATCGCGCGAAGTGGAGTAGAAAAAGTCGGAAAGCGGACCCCGGGCACCGAAACGAAAGTTTGGGTGGCAACCGGGACTAACGCTAAGATGATGATGATGATGATGTTTCAATAGCTAAACTATGTTACTAGCACAAGACAAAGTCTGGGTATGAAAAAAGTTAATTCTAAATTAGAAACTTTAAAAAAAAATCCCTTTTTCAGTTTGTGACTTACTTTTTGTGGTTAAAGGGTTATCAGGCAACTAAAACATCTCGTAATTTTTAGGACAATAATTTATGTTTGCCGCATAATCCTGCCTTATTGTGACTTAAAACAAATATCTGTGTGTCTATTGTAACGACAGAAAAGGAATAGGAGGTAGTAAAATTATAGCGCTGCTGGAAGATCGGTGTAGCCAGTGTTAAGTCTCACAGCGGTCTAACGTGAGTCGCACTCAATATCAAAAGATAGGTCCCGTTCAGAGAAGGCAAGGTTCTGGGGGAAAACGTTACACGCAACCACGAGACGACCGCTTTTTAGTGAGTCAGACGCTTAGGTACCGTAAGTGCGTTTACATAGATCTCAAAAGATACCTTGAAGAGGTACGAGGAGCACAAGTTAGCCGATGGACTATGAGGAGGTTTTTAGTTGTAGCTCAAAGTATACTGTTGAGAAGTACAGTAAAATTTTGAGGCTGCTAGAAGCAGAGTAGCCTAACTACAAAAACCAGGCTATTGTGTCACTTTGATTTTAGTCGATTTTAAAACCAAGTCAATACCATATTAACAATTTAGGCTGCATATAGATCAAAAGTTGCTAAAATTCAGCTAGGCCATTCTGGTTCTAGCAGCCTCAATTTATGTATGTCTTTATAGATGACGAATCATCTCCGTGTATAAAAAGTGTCTTCAACAATCGCATAAGTCTAAATTTTAGAGGAAAGCGCCAAAGGTGTGTAGAGAATTTTTCATCATCATCATCATCATTTTTCAAAGAGGGATAGAGAACTTTTAAGTCGGCATACTATATTCGTCATCTAGAGCTACATTCATCCCATACATTGTAGCTGCACTAACGTCGCTTTCTGGCATTTTTTCGACCTCTCCACCATATGAGATAATTTTCATTACCCCCACCCTGAATACTTTTCATCAATGTCCATCGGAATTGTTACTTGACCAAAGAGGCATATTTTTTATCCGTGTAGGGGCGAAGAAAGAATACTAACCTCTGCGGCCGGGGTCGGCCTGTCGTAAAAGCCGACAAAACTGTAGTGGCAGAGTCCCGAAAAGAATTGCTGTATATGAAACAATTCTTTAAAATAAATAAATTTGTAAGATGCCGATTAACAAGAGTTTATTTTAACAAGACATGACAGAAGTAGAATGAAAAAAACAAGTTACGATGTAAAAGTCACTAGAATATTTTTAAAGTATACTTTTAAAACATGCCAGTGCTTTGATTATATAAATATACAAAACACGCAGGTTTTAACAAAAACAACCCACCCTAGCTACGTAGTAGGGCCTCAAGTCCGTCTGGATGGCGACTACCTATGGTCTTAAGTATGCCGCCATAATAACCTTGTGTTGTGTTCCGGCATTAGTGACCCAAGTTCCTGTACCATTATGGGTCAGCAGCGTGTTCTCGATGCCACTGGCATTGCAAACACCCATAGGCGACGGTAATTGCTAAATTCTAAGCGGGCCGTCAGTCTGTCTGCTGTCCTACAGCAATAAAAAAAGAGGCACAATAAATACTATTATGCACATCTATAATATTTTATTTATAATGAACGGACACAATATAAACTAAACTTCTCATCTCTGACAATTCATAACAGCGTACATCAAACTTAAAGATTCAAATAGTTTCTTATATATAAATAAATATAGCATTGCTGCCGTAGCAGTGTTTGTATTGCTATCAAGGTAAGAGAAACATTGGAATAAACATATTATTCCTTAAATATATACATACAAATTAAATACTATACATACTTTGACATAGCTACGTATTAAAGATTACAATTTTTTATTTATTTTAAACAGTAGAGAGGCTGACGTCTCACTTAATAGTTAGCAGTTACGTGACCTATGGATGTATACGAAGGTATGGGCACCGCGAATACGCTGCTACCACATAGAGGTACAGGAATCTGGGTCACTAATGCCGGAACACAACACAAGGTTATTATGGCGGCATGCTTATAGACCCAGTGTGGTTGCCAAGGGAGCTTTGGGCTCTACCACGTAGAAAATGTTAACAAATATAAAAATATACACCCATCCAGCAGCTTTTAACAAACAGTTTACAAATATTAAAAATGTCAATTCATTTCATTATTAACATGAGTCTATGTACGTTATTATATATTATTATATTTTTAATATAAGCAAATTTATTGACATAAAATTGTCTTAGAAACGGCACTGTTGGAACCTCGTCACCCACCGTCTTCCATGAGGCGTGAGATACAGAGGCTCAGAGCACGCCCGCCCTCCGTGGTAGTTGATCATCATGTAATCATAACAGTTCGTTACACCGTCATTGTTGCAGTCCTGAAATATAACGCACCATCATCAGCAACCTATTTCAGACCATAGCCAAGAGATGGCTCAGTAGCCTTGTTATCAACTCTTTGGATATACCAGAGATGTATATGAGAGAGATGGAGGTACCGCAAGTATATTTTTTATACATTGACGATTACGGTGCAACGGTTTTAATACTTTGGAACTCTAGCGAGGGTCACTTGTTCAATTTCCGCCCCAAATCGGGTGTTAATGTAGTGTAATTTGTTTAGTATAATACACGTGATGTGCTGTTTACTTTGGGGCTAGGTGTCGCTGTAAGAATTTACAGTTACAGTATTTAAAAAATCAGTTTACCTTGCCAAATCTCGCTAAATAGTTCTCCACAATTCGGCTTGCACAGTGAAACTCTCGCGCGCAATCTTCAAACGCTGCAAAAAGGTTTTACAATAACTCAAAGCTTTATATAATACTATGCTACTAATGACTTGTCCAAGTAGTAGATGTTAGTGTATTTTTTCCGGAATAAATTGTCTATGTCCTATTCCAGGCTACAACTATCTTTATGCCAAGTCAAAATCACCAGCAACACTAAACCAACTCATTACAAATTAACTGTGTCGATGTCTTCAATTGATTCAATAGTAGTTACATAACTTATAATTTGATTTTATTTTAGACTTGGTTTATAAAGGGCTACTACCGTGCTCAACATCATAGCGAATAGCCCCTTTGCTGTATGTTGACATGCAAAAGAACAATTAGTTTAACGCCTTTTAAAACCCACTAGGAAAATGATTGCGTCGGTATATTATTAGTCGAGAACCACACAGACTTAAGTTACATTAAGTGTTTTTAAAGTGTTTTCTTTGTATTATAAGAGATTGTACTTTGTAGCCTACGAACTAATCTATAACGTGAATGAATGTGAGAATTAATACAGTGTCATCTATTCCCAAGGTAAGCAGTAAAGTGTTTTCTTCGTGTAGGAGTAAGTCGATCTGTCGTAAAAAGCGGCGAATTAACCGGCGAATAAGGGCTCTGACACCCCTGGAATGTGTATTTCACGCGTCTAGTGACATCGATTGCGATGTCGAAGCACGCATTGTTGACGCGTGGGTCAAATTTGTGACCCCAAGATGCCGGTAATGTTGAAGAGACAGGTCTATAAGACTATCATTAGCCCTGTCCTTTTACTAGTATATACGGCGGACCGCGTTAGGAACTCCCGCATTCGTGGCAGTCTTCATGTCCGTGACATTGCGGGTAAATTGCAGGGGTGTGCCACATTTTACGGCAACTGTATACTTACGTGGGAAACAAATGTCTGGCCATGCCGCCTCCGCCGGGGCCTGGCAGGAGTGGTAGACCCAAAAAGTGCTGGCTTGACGTCGTAAAGGGTGATATGCGTGCCAATGGACTCACTAACCAGGGATGCTGAAGACCATGCGAAGTGGAGTAGAAAAAGTCGGAAAGCGGAAACCGGGCACCGAAGCGGAAGTCTAGGTTGCAACTGGGATACAACGCTGAGATGATGATGATGAAGTGCTAGGGCTCCAAGTCCGTCTAGATAACAGCCTCCGCTGATCTATAAGTATGCAGCCATATTAACCTTGTGCTGTGTTTTGGCATTAGTGACATAGTTCCCGCTAGCCGTATGCGGACAGCAGCGTGTTCGCGGTGCCCGTACTGTCGTAAACATCCATAGACGATGGTAAATGCTGATTATAATATTAACGCGAGCGTCAGATTATCTGTTGTTCTTCAGCAATAAAAAGTTCTTGTGTTACGAGTTCTAAACAACTGATATACCTACTACTTGTGTTTTTGTTTTGTAAATACTACCCGTGCGCAATAAGTTGGGGGTGGTGACGCCACAGACGCATGGTTCGGAAAAAACGGACAAATCGGAGCGCGTCGTCGTTGCGTGACGTAAGCCGATGAGACTAAGATGTTAAAAAAATGGCGTTGCTTACAGTTCAACACGGAAGCTTGAGGGGAAGTTACAGGGGTAGCGGGCGGAGGGTTGCACTCCAGGCGAGTCTCAACTTATCGCGCACGGGTGATAAGTATATATTATGCTTAAACAATTAGATTTATCCGTGCAGAGGCGGAGAAAGAATACTAATGAAGAAAGAATACTAACCTCTGCGGTCGGCCTGTCGTAAAAGGCGACCAAACAACCCACCCTAGCTACGTGGTAGGGCCTCAAAGCCCGTCTGGATGGCGACCATCTTTGGTCTTAAGTACGCCGCCATAATAACCTTGTGTTGTGTACCGTCATTAGTGACCCAAGTTCCTGTACCCTTATGGGACAGCAGCGTGTTCACGATGCCACTGGCGTTGCAAACACCAATAGGCAACGGTAATTGCTAAATTCTAAGCGGCCCGTCAGCCTGTCTGCTGTCCTACAGCAATAAAAAAAAAGATTCAGGACCGGAATCGAACCGCCGTGGTTCATAGGTATTCTGACAACGTGTCAAATTGCATGTTTTTTCTTTTGATAAATATAGATAATAAGATTTCAGAAAAAAAAAAACGATTAGCTAACCATATTACCTTCCTTCCTCGCGGGATCGTCATCAGGCAAGGTGGGTTTCCCTGCGTCCACCCAATAGACTCGCGATATAAAGAAAGGCCCGCAATAACCTTCGCTGCACCGGTGGGACAAGTCGCATCCGGCTACGTAACAAAGGCAGCGAATACACGACTCATTCAAATTAGATATACGTATCCCTGAAAATAAACGGATTACTTTGTTTACTTAAATTTGGCTGTGCAATAATTTAGATAATATTATTTAATAATATATTATCCTCATTATAGGATTATTATACATTGCTTTCAGGATATGAAATGGTATTACAAGGTTTAAATAAATTCATTCAATGAATAAAACAACAAAAAAAGCACGAAGGGAACTTCGTCTGGCTAAGCCAGACCTACCTTTTCGCTACATCCACTAAATGGTACCGTTAATATAATTTTTTATTACACAATATATTAGAGTATCTTTCAAAAATTAGCACATAAAACATTATAATACATAAAAAATTTATAAGAATAAAATTTAATATGTTATGGATATACCTACCTAAAATAATAGAGTTCAGGAAACAAAAAAAAACAAACAATTTAAACATTATATTATTAAAATTTAACATCACTTAAAAACTTCTAGATTTTTACACACATATTTTTCTAATAATTATTACTGAAAAAGTGACAGATGTTTACATTTCTAAACTTCTATTATTATATTAATGTTATTCTCTCAGTTTGTCGTTATAACAGAAGGTCTTGATCGATACTGGGCTGTTCTAAATAAATATAAAACTTACCAACTGATTGGTATGGACAATCGCTACTTAGAATTGCGAGTGCAAAAAATGTGCGAAAAAAACCAGTGATACATAGTACCGTCGACGTCTCTGTTTGGTGGCTTGTCACGATATCCGTGTAATAAATTATTGGAATATTTATATACAGATGCAGTCAGCAAACAAGTAGCTTAGAACCAGGTTTATTTTTTATTTAATTAAAATGTTTTCTTTATTGCTGTGGAAGAACAGACAGGCTGAGGGCTCACTTATAGTTGTGTTCCGATACTAGAGCCCCAGGTTCCAGTATGTGGACAGCAGCGTGTTCGCTTCTAGCGTAGCAAACATCCACAAGCAACGGTAGCTGCTTCCTATTAAGTGGGCTGTCAGCCTGTCTGCTGTTACACAACAATAAAAAAATCTACCGCAAGGGCCTAATCAACTGATGTGGCTGAAGTCTTTGTCCATAAAATGATCAAGTTAAAAGTTCTATTTAGCTAAGTCTACTGCCTGCCAATATATGTCTATGATGATCTGGCATTAGAGTAATACAAGTGTCAAAGAAGCTCGAGTTTAATGTAAAAGAGGATCAAAACGCTGCAGTGCTATTTAAGCCCCACGCGACATCCCACATCCATGTGAGCAGAAATCACATTAAGTAAACTATAAGCAGGAAACATTCAGTTTAAATATTGAAACTTTCTTCGTCCAGGAGCGGAGTAAGAATACCAACCCCTGCGGCCGGGGACGGTCTGTTGCAAAAGGCGACAAATCTAGCCTAGCTACGTGGTAGGGCCCGAAGTCCGTCTGGATGGCAACCACCCTTCGTATATAAGTATGCCGTCATAATAACCTTGTGTTGTGTTCTAGCGTTAGTGACCTAGGTTCCTCTACCCCTATGGGATAGCAGCGTGTACGCGGTGCACCTAGCGTCGCAAGCATCCCTAAGCGACGGTAATTGCTTATTGTTATGTGAGCCGTCAGCCTGTCTGCTGCTCTTCAGTCATAAATAGTGAACAAATGGATTCAAAACAAAGGATACGGAAGGCTAACATAATGGGGCAGAAAAATTCGGAAACCGCAAGCTTAGGGTACCACAAATATGTGGGGAACGGGCATAGAATAGGTGTAGACACTCAAAGCCAACAAACACATAATCTTTTATATGTACCTAGTCAGGTCATAAGTATTGTCACACAGTAAAAACTTTTCTTTTAGAATGCTGGCCACAAAAAAGTTTATTGAATTCGAATTTCGAATTGTTCATGAAAATAAAAATGTATAACTTTTAAAATTTTACTCATTTTTAAATATGGAGTGGACGCTTAAAGAAGACCGTGTTGCAGTTATTGCGTTGCATCGTTGCGGTTACGCGCCAATTCAAATTTTTAACATACTGAAAAATTTGAATATTACCAAAAGATTCGTTTATCGTACCATCAAACGATACAATGAAGACTCTAGTGTAGATGACAGGTCAAGAAGTGGTCGCCCTCGGTCTGTTAGGACTCCAGCAGTGATAAAAGCTGTGAAGGCACGAATTCAAAGAAATCCCAAACGTAAGCAGAAACTGTTGGCCCTTCAGATGGGGTTAAGCAGAACCACGGTGAAAAGGGTGTTAAATGAAGACTTAGGGCTTCAGGCATATCGAAGAAAAACAGGACATCGTTTGAATGCTCGTCTAATGGACCTGAGACTGAAGAGATGCCGCGCTTTGTTGAAGCGGTACGCGGGAAAAAAATATCGGGAAATTCTTTTTTCGGATGAAAAAATGTTTACCGTAGAAGAGAGCTACAACAAACAAAATAATAAGGTGTACGCACACAGTAGTGAAGAAGCGAGCAACCGTATTCCGCGTGTCCAACGAGGTCATTTTCCATCCTCGCTCATGGTATGGTTGGGAGTTTCTTATTGGGGTTTAACAGAGGTACATTTTTGTGAGAAAGGTGTAAAAACGAATGCTGTTGTGTATCAAAATACAGTCCTGACGAACCTTGTGGAACCTGTTTCTCATACCATGTTCAATAACAGGCACTGGGTATTCCAACAAGATTCGGCGCCAGCTCATAGAGCGAAGAGCACACACGACTGGCTGGCGGCGCGTGAAATCGACTTCATCCGGCACGAAGACTGGCCCTCCTCCAGTCCAGATTTGAATCCGTTAGATTACAAGATATGGCAACACTTGGAGGAAAAGGCCTGCTCAAAGCCTCATCCCAATTTGGAGTCACTCAAGACATCCTTGATTAAGGCAGCCGCCGATATTGACATGGACCTCGTTCGTGCTGCGATAGACAACTGGCCGCGCAGATTGAAGGCTTGTATTCAAAATCACGGAGGTCATTTTGAATAAACTTTAATGTCATAAGAATCTATGTTTTGTTAAGTTCATTTTGGTATATGAATGGTTACATAATTAATAAACTTGTTACAATTATTTTACATTAAACATGTGACAGAATTTATGACCTGACTAGGTATATTGATCGTTCATGATGTACTGATTTTATATGTGGTACATTCACATAATCATTCTAACGTAATGAAACAAAAACCTACATCTTTTTGTGGACAATCGATATTGTTCTAGAAATTATGGGAAAACACCAAAAGTTTTTTCTATACTTCGTGGATATCACCTCTGCATTAGAGGTAGTTTATTAATCCGGCGAGTATGTAATATGAACGTTCTCGAGAACCATTTCGTAGAAGAATCAAGTGGTTCCAGGAAATAAAGATGCATGCACAGCCAATGGGGGGCTGGGGGAAGAGTACGAAGGCACATTTCTAAACAGTTCCTCAGAACATTTCCCAATGTACAGACCGTAGAAAACGCAAAGAGACGCAAAGTCTCTCCGAAGGCCAAGTGTGTCTAGACTGTCTGTGAGGACGAGATCGTTGATAACTCTGACTGCATTTTTGCCATCTCATAGTCCAATTCCGAAAGGAAAAATCACATTTATCTTTCTGTGATTTTTTTTCGAAGCAAATGCCCGATTGACTATTTCCTTGACCTGAGAGATCAGGAGGTATGTGGGACGGGAAAGATGGTCGACCTCCAACTCCCATTAAAAAATCTCAGTGTCCTTCTACGCATGAGCCAATGGATAAATATGGCCCACCAATCGGGTGTCGGTGCCGGACTCTTCCGAAGTTGCAGTCTGGGGGCCAGGGCGTCGCCCCGGCGCTCCCCTGCGTGATAGTACAGGCGGCGGATCCTACTCCGTGGCGCCGCCCGCGGTCTCTGTTTTATAGCAGACTAAATTATTTATATTTCTATATTATTAAGTAATATACGTTGTAAATTGTTTATTATAATGTAACAAAAACGATGAGATAAGATTTAATTATAAACAGATACCTTCTTACATTGTCTCTATTTTATTTATTATGTCCATATAAGTAAAATACAATGATTTATCTGTAATGAATATGTATTTAATGCCTCTATTGATGCAAATTGATAAATAAATATTCACACGTTTATAATCGATGGTTCAGTCTTAAAATTAGAACACATCTATTTAATTTAGGTTTACTATATATAAATAAGTTTGGACAAATTGTTTTAAAAGAGAAACAAAAATAAAAAAGAAATGTAGAGAGACATTTTGGAGAGAATTACTTCCTTCTGTAGGATTTTAATTTTGTTTAAAATTGATAAAAAACTAATAACCCATCCAGAGAAACCTCTGGGTGCTTCACTGGCTAGGTCACACACACCCGCTAGAGGATCTAGTATCTTGACTAACGAGTGAACAACGATTTTTTTTTAATTTATTTATCAAATTCACAGTTATTACATTGGCTTAATAAAATAATAGCACAAAAAACCACTAAGGTTTGTACAATGCCATCGAAATTTAAAAGTACATATTAATACACGTAGGGGGGCATGATGGGGTATCTAAGGAAAATACCAAAAATACAGTATAATCATTACATTTATTATTCTTATTTATTTATGGCACAATGTGTTATTAATCTAACTACAATTTGGCATAGTCTTTGGGAGATGAACTTATCGCATTATTTTTAATAAATTATTTATTAGGAACTTTCGAAAAACCATCTTGCCCCGTACCATGGGGTAAGATGGGCTAATGAAAATGGGGCAAGATGGGGTAAGCTAATTATTATCACAATTTCTTCGGTGTTTTCATTTCAATTGTATATATATTTCATTTCAATTTCAATTATAACTTCATCACCTTCTTTAATTTTCTTAACATATCCCTCTAAAGTAGCCTGAGGCATTACGTATTCAGAAGCGGCTTTTCTGTAGCCCATTTCTTTACTTAATACTTTATCTATAGCTGTTTTCATAGAAATTGTGACCACTCTCCTCTTTTCGCTTTTTTCTTGTATGTACGTACCATTGTTTTACCTGAAAAATCAAATGATGTTAGACACGTACCTATTTATAAATATGTAGGAATGCGTGTATTAATATAATATATGCTGCTTGACAAAATTAACACAATCAATACTGGTAAAAATATTACTTGATAATTTATGAAAATAATGTAGTTAGCACAGCGACATGCATACGGCGCGGGAGTTTGCGTGTACTGGCGCGCGCGGCGCGTCCGGCAACAGGTGACCGGTCGTATCGGCGAGCGCGCAGTCCGCGCCATCTTTTAAAATATGCATGTAGGTTCGCCTTCGCCACAAATATGTATACCCCATCTTACCCCATACCCAATACCCCGTCTTGCCCCAAAGCCCGACTAAGAAAAAAATAATTTCTAAAAAAAATACTAACTGAACTTTTGTCCAACTATACCACAACAAAGTAAACAAGACTAGCAACCATAATATACGAAAAAAGACATAAAAAATTAGATCGACGAGACACTCAACGTAATTTTCGTTTGTAAAATAAAACGCGTGCACTCTCACTCATTGTTTCTATCGCGCTGACGGTTGATCGAGTATTGCTTCCTATTGGCTTATTGCTTTCTATTCGCAAACGTCTAGTTTCTGTATGTGTGCATGACCCCATCTTACCTCGCGACCCCGTCATGCCTCCCCCTTCCCATATACCTAGTCAGGTCATAAGTATTGTCACACAGTAAAAACTTTTCTTTTAGAATGCTGGCCACAAAAAAGTTTATTGAATTCGAATTTCGAATTGTTCATGAAAATAAAAATGTATAACTTTTAGAATTTTACTCATTTTTAAATATGGAGTGGACGCTTAAAGAAGACCGTGTTGCAGTTATTGCGTTGCATCGTTGCGGTTACGCGCCAATTCAAATTTTTAACATACTGAAAAATTTGAATATTACCAAAAGATTCGTTTATCGTACCATCAAACGATACAATGAAGACTCTAGTGTAGATGACAGGTCAAGAAGTGGTCGCCCTCGGTCTGTTAGGACTCCAGCAGTGATAAAAGCTGTGAAGGCACGAATTCAAAGAAATCCCAAACGTAAGCAGAAACTGTTGGCCCTTCAGATGGGGTTAAGCAGAACCACGGTGAAAAGGGTGTTAAATGAAGACTTAGGGCTTCGGGCATATCGAAGAAAAACAGGACATCGTTTGAATGCTCGTCTAATGGACCTGAAACTGAAGAAATGCCGCGCTTTGTTGAAGCGGTACGCGGGAAAAAAATATCGGGAAAATCTTTTTTCGGATGAAAAAATGTTTACCGTAGAAGAGAGCTACAACAAACAAAATGATAAGGTGTACGCACACAGTAGTGAAGAAGCGAGCAACCGTATTCCGCGTGTCCAACGAGGTCATTTTCCATCCTCGCTCATGGTATGGTTGGGAGTTTCTTATTGGGGCTTAACAGAGGTACATTTTTGTGAGAAAGGTGTAAAAACGAATGCTGTTGTGTATCAAAATACAGTCCTGACGAACCTTGTGGAACCTGTTTCTCATACCATGTTCAATAACAGGCACTGGGTATTCCAACAAGATTCGGCGCCAGCTCATAGAGCGAAGAGCACACAAGACTGGCTGGCGGCGCGTGAAATCGACTTCATCGGACACGAAGACTGGCCCTCCTCCAGTCCAGATTTGAATCCGTTAGATTACAAGATATGGCAACACTTGGAGGAAAAGGCGTGCTCAAAGCCTCATCCCAATTTGGAGTCACTCAAGACATCCTTGATTAAGGCAGCCGCCGATATTGACATGGACCTCGTTCGTGCTGCGATAGACAACTGGCCGCGCAGATTGAAGGCTTGTATTCAAAATCACGGAGGTCATTTTGAATAAACTTTAATGTCATAAGAATCTATGTTTTATTAAGTTCATTTTGGTATATGAATGGTTACATAATTAATAAACTTGTTACAATTATTTTACATTAAACATGTGACAGAATTTATGACCTGACTAGGTATATATATTCTTCACAATTTTTTGAGTGAATCTACAAAGGCATTTGTAACACGTATGATATACCACTTAATAGTATAAGAAACCTTAAAAAATTATGATAATAATAGTTTAAGAATAAGAAGAATGAAAGAAGACACATATAAACACAAGTACACTATGTGAGTTACAAAAAATAAATGCAATTATTTTCCTAAATTGGCTTCAGCTCAGCGACTTGACTCTTCAAAATGACCAATTTTGAACAGTGCTGATTTTACGCTGAAGCCTAGTTGTGATGTCAAAAAGTGGTTTTAAATATAGTGATAGAAGTTTACCTTAATATTTTAAAGTAAGATTTTCAAGTTAGACATCTTAAATGTTTGTCGCAATTCAGTTACGTACATATAGATAGTGTTCAAATTGAAATGAATTTATTGCAGTCACTTAAAATAGCCCAACAAAAGTGAATAAACAAGTTTATTTTAGAAATATGTTGATTATACATCATTGCCATTTGTTTGATTGTTAATTAATTTTATAATTAATAGGAATAAATTGAAATATTTCTGTTTATTAGTGATACCAGCAATAATATTTTTAAGAAAAGAAGATAAAAGTTGTCCCCTCCATAATTTTTGACTTAGCCAATGGGCATTGGTATTTCAACATAACGAGATCGCCAGTTGCTAAGAGAAGTAATCTATGGATTTGGTTGCCTAAATATTCAAGCAAATGTTTCTTATAAAAAATACAAAATTTACCAGTAGCATGGCGAGAGTGTGAGTCAAAAAGTAACTAGAGTATTATGGCTAAATCCGAAGAAGACAAGGTCAGAAAACTACGGCCGGGGGCGATCTGTCGTAAACAACCTCTAGCAAGGTGGTATGGCTCCAAGCCCACCTGAGTTTGGAACCGATCTGGAATATCAGGCGACGGCAATCAGTACGGAAAGACAATGAAGGCACCATTCTAGCCAGTTTCACAAAACATTCGTATGAATATACGCACGTCTCTGAAAATAATTATAACTTTTAATTTGTTAATTATTGATTAAGTACTTGCATACAAATACCGGCCTGGGCCACGAGAGCGGCAGGCTACATATCCGTGGGCCTGGGCGTAGGCGATCCGCGGGGTTTTTTAGTCGGTAGTGAGAAGACCGTACATCTTTCCCGGAGTCCCACATATCCCTCGGTCCCTCCGAGCCTTGAGAACCCGTCAAGAGAGGGTTTACCCCGAGACCAAAAAAAACTTGCATTCAAATGTGAATTAGTAGTAACAAGTGTAAGCAGTGATTCAGTGTGAAAAATCTCACTGCTGGTCACGAAAACATACCGATAATAAATAAGTATTTGATTATTTCTCCTTGCAGAAGAATATTAACCCCTGCAGCGGCCGCACCACAAGCACCCTTGGTGTTTTTACAGTATATTTCCGTATATTTTGGAGTTATTAATATGGAAAAGTTTATATATTTGCGTAAATATTTATATAATTACATTAATTTATCCTGTTTTGACTTATGAAAGGAAATATATTGTACCTAATTAAGTACTGATAAGTTTGTTTTTTTTTTTAAATAATTCCTATATATACGAATTAAATGATTTATTAATTCATTTTGTGTTAACCAGTGAAGACACAGAGTAAGTGAAATATTATTAAATTTATTAAAAGTTAACCAATATTGTAAGTATAAAATATCATTATTCAATTCTTCATATATCTTCTATATAAATAAAAATGGATCTTCGAAATGTATGTACGCTCATCACGTTCGAATGACTGCACCAAATTGAATGATTCTTTGTTTTATGTATTCGTTATTGTTAGGAAAAGGTTTGTATAGTATGAAAATTATCAAAAAAGTGTTTTATATTAATTATTTTAATGTTATTAATATACAACATAGTCGTCGTACTCATGATAGCAGATCAAGTGACAGTTGACTTCAAACTGTGACAAGTGACTGATAAATCAATGCCTCGAAATGTTTCGTGTATTTAGAGTTTTATCATAGTGATATTCATTATTATCGATAAAAAAATGCTAACAGTGTGGCGTCAAAATATAGGCCATCGCACGAGCGACGTAAGACGCGTTCAGAATCTTCGAAGCAATGAAACTGAAGAAGAGCTGTGTTATGGTTCCTACATTACTGATACACTACATATATAGTTTTTTTAGTAAATAAAATACATATTGCCATGCAGACGGGCTTGCGGCCCTACCACGTAACTAGGGTTGTTTTGTCGCCTTTTATGACAGACCGACCCCGGCCGCAGGGGTTAGTATTCTTACCCCGCCCCTGCACGGAGAAATTGGGAATTGATTTATCAGAAAATCATTTAAATCCAACAACTAGGCGAGTTATATTTTATTTTCTAAATATTTGAACTTCAAATCCCTGTCCTTTTTTATTGCTCACGAACAGCAGATAGACTGACGGTCCATTTAATAATAACCAGTTACCGTCGCATACAAATGTTTGCGACGCTAAGGGCACCGTGAACACACTGCTGTCCGTACAGGAGTTTATTTTTTGGAAAGTTCACTCAATGTCGCTTAGTAAGGGTTGCCTTTCAAGAGTCTATATTTACAATATAAAAACACGTAGATATAATAAAAAACATATTCCAAGTCCTAATCCCCGTAGCCTCAAACTTAACCGTATAACTCAAAGGAAAAGCATCATATAGATTACATTGAAATCATAAATATTAGACTCTAGAAAATGTCACAACGCTCACACGAGAGGATTCGAAAAGAGAACACGGTTCACAACTCCGTCAAGAGATGGCGCCACTCCAGAGTATTTTTTAAAATCTTTTATTAGTTTTCTAAAATCGTTTATCTTTAATTCTTTTATTGCTGTAGGACAACAGACAGGCTGATGGTTCACTTAAAATTTAACAGTTATCGTAACCAATGTGTCTTTGCAACACCAGTGACATCGCGAACACGCTGCTGTCCCATAAGGGTACAGGAACTTGGGTCACTAATGCCGGAACACAACACAAGGTTAATATGGCGGCATAATTAAGAACAAAGGTGGTCGCCATCCAGACGGGCTTGAGGCCCTACCACGTAGCTATGGTAGGTAGTTTTGTCGCCTTTTTACGACAGGCCGACCTTGGCCGCAGAGGTCAGTATGCTTTCTCCGGATATCCGCACGGATAAATGTCTGCATGGGGGTAATTTAAAAAATATCTACTATACTCATTCATCCCCGCATCCCTCTCATAACCTTCCCCTGTGGTCTCCCTAAAACATGACATAATAGTATTCACAGTTTTGTGCTGTTATTAATAACACCCGAATCCTGTCGATCTGTAACGTTTCAACCGCTGAACCAATTTCGATGAATTTCGGGATAGATATAGTTTTGATCTCGGGGAAGGACATCGGCTACTTTTTTATTTAAATGGCAGTGCAACGTTTGCCGGGTCAGCTAGTTATATATAATTTTTCTGTGTGTTT
Source organism: Malacosoma neustria (assembly GCA_963693495.1). Classification (NCBI taxonomy): domain Eukaryota; kingdom Metazoa; phylum Arthropoda; class Insecta; order Lepidoptera; family Lasiocampidae; genus Malacosoma; species Malacosoma neustria. The sequence goes on from OY856387.1 coordinate 4,433,836, forward strand.
GTGACTGAACTCCGCCTAAATGGTAGGACCGATTTTGATGGAATTTGTTTCACTTGAAGAATGGCACATTCGAGAATGGCTTAGATACACAATTCAGTCTAGTACAAAATATTTTTTTTGTGAGGTGGAAATGTAATACTTATCCTAATCCTCACCGCGTGGGAACTTGGGGTGGTGTGGGACTCCCCGTGAATAATGCCCGTATATCCCCGTCTTTAATTGTAAGCTGGGGGACGCACGTCGCTGTTATACCCACTAATCCACTCGTGTTCCTTTGTTTACCATGAACTGCGGGGCCGTTGGGCGAACTATAGTCCATTCCTGTTAAGAAAATATGAGTCATTATTGTCTGCTAGCCCAGCTCCGCCCCCTGGCCAACCAGGTCATCAATTCTGATGATCTGTCGTCAACTAGTCTCTGATTTATTAAGTATTATAAAGAATATAATTCGCCGGCTTAGATATTTCAGATGATGGATCAGCGTTTTAACCTCGTGTACAGTACAGGTGGTAACCGTTATTCAGAAATACCCTCACTCAGGAAATAGCTTAATAATATTACAAATATAAGAGATAATATAACCCAAAAAAATATTAAAGCCTCACTTAAAAATACTTTTTAGAGAAATTGTAATCTAAATTTACTCAGTCATTTGAACGTGCGTAGACTTAAGTTTCGATGGCATTGTACAAACCTTAGTAGTTTTTTGTGCTGTTATTTTATTAAGCCAATGTAATAACTGTGAATTTGATAAATAAATAAAAAAAAAAATTCCACAGCTCGCAAAATGAAGATAGCATGCTTTATTGTGTTGTTGGCCCTGTGTGTAAATTTGAGTACACAATCTTCTTATCCTGAGAATAAAAGAGAGGTTTACTGTGGAAGACGTTTAGCTGACGTGCTTAAATTTGTTTGTTCTGTTTTCGAAGATGATTCTTCCAAAACTGTAAAAAGTAAGTTTGTTTTAAGAGTAATTATTTGAGATTTTGGGTGCAACCAGGAAATCCCTGGCTATGTTGAATGGCGCTGATGATAGTTAAAAATGGCTTCCGAACTTTGACGAATTTATATGATGCTACAATTGTATAACCACCAAATAAGTATGGTTCTGTCAATATTATCTGATCCAGCTGGATTTCAGTGCCGACCTATTCAGGCCTTTGAGGCGAGATATTTACCACTGATAATATACATATAATTATAATATAATACCGATAATATACATATAACTACCAGAGATGCTGAAGACCGTGCGCAGTGGAGAAGAAAAAGTCAGAAAGCGGACCCCGGGCGCCGAAGCGAGAGTTTGGGCTGCAACCGGAATACAACGCAATGATGGTGATGATATATATACATATAATTCCCAAGTACTGTCGGTGAAGGAGAACGTTGTAAAGAAACCTATCGAGATCACCGGTATATATACGCCAGTATGTCCTTGACAAGCGTGGTGGGTAGGGGCAAGTATCTATTATTGCCTCTGGAAGTCTAGAGCTAGCAGAGGCACGTTATGGGCTGTTATCTTACTATTATAATTCAAATAGGACAAATGACTACTTTAATGTTAGTGGAAGGAGAGAGAGCGTGTTGTGCTGACCCCATATAATGTGGGTTAGGGGCAGAAATAAGAAGAAGAATGTTAAATACCATATCATTATCCTTTTTAGGTTATTAAATCAAAATCATATCAATATAGAATCACACAGATCACTCATTGCATGTGAAAAAGCTACCCGTGTCCAACACAAAACGCTGGAAGAAGAAACTTTGATATTTAAAACACGTTAATACTATATTAGAAAAAAAGTACGAGTTACGAGTAACTTAATGGCAATACAATAATTCCTACTCTGTGTGGTTATTGATATAATTTTAGTGGTATCCTTTCCAATACATGCTTTGCTTAATAGCTTTTTTGAATTTATTTATTGAAATTACTTGAGTTCTCTTTTGGATTCTATAGTATGGGTACACCATTTTATAAAACACCATTACCACTGTGTTTAGCAAATAAAAGATTAACATAATTGAGTTTATGGGAACAAGGAATTTCCTAGAATGTTAATTGTTTCTTATTATTCCAGGAGCCATTGGAGCAGTCGATTCTAATAATAAAAAGATAGTCAAGAGGGACGTTGGACTGCATGATTTATGTTGCGGGGAAGGTTGTACCATATTGGACATAGCGGAGTATTGTTAATTCTAATTTCTCATTACTGACTGCCTCAGATATTTTTGAAAAGTAATGTAGGTTTGGTGACCGGGTTCAGTGTTTCAGAGGGTCACCATTTGGGTTATAAATGAAACAACACCAGGGATGGTTTAGCTGAATCAATACGGAAGCCGTATTGAGTACTGATCCCGTACTGAATAATTTATTTCAAAATTCGTGCTCTTTATATATGAATTGGCTGGGGATCGTCGACCAATCAGAAGCGTTTAAAAAGTAAACAAATGCAGGTGTTTTTACACGATACAAATAATCACAAATTCTTGGAAATTGAATATTTCAACCATGGCTTGACAACAGGATTATCGTTTCCTCGAAATTTGGTTGAGTCCTCGTCCCGCACGCCGCCTCCGCAGGTGACGTTGATACGTGCGTTCGCGCCGTTCGCGGTCATTCCCGGCTGAGACGTTGCGCAGTGAGCGTGTGGTCGCGTTGTCGATTTAATATGTACGTTGTTATTATTATCGCCCGAAGTCTCTTCCGAGAAATGTGATCCGGTTGAGGGCGATGCTTCGTGGATAGTACATATGCGACGTGGCCGACGATTATGTATGATGACTTTTCAGAGCTTCCCTGTTCCTTATTAATATGATATGGTGGCTACAGTGCTCCCCTTCAAGCAAAACGTACCGGTGGTCTGATAATGCGTCCCGACCGGGTCGTTTTGCGATCCGCGAGCGATGATGTAATCGCGGCGCTTGGTGCTTGGGTTCGATGCATGGTAACAGGGTTTGGTATGGTATTTGTTTGCTTGGTAACACTGCTTGGTGTGGTACGGGTACTTGAAGGTATGGTTATGAAAGTTTCTGAAGGTATGGTATCCGTGATCTTGGTGTCATCTAAAAGGTATGCTGGTTTCAAGCGATCTATAGAGATGTTTGCTTGTCGTCCAGGCAGCTGTATACAGAACACTTTGCCTGTTCGGCTTAGCACTTTGTAGGGACCTTCATAGGGTGCTTGAAGTGGTTTTTTGATTGCATCTATTCTCATAAACACGTGACTGCACTTGTATAAATCTTCATGCACGAATACGCGTTTATTATTGCTGTGGTGTTCAGTAATGGCTTGTGGCTTGTTTTGCTGTATAATATCACGTAATTTTTCGACGTAAGTATAATCCATAATAGTCGTGTGAGTACTTGGTGTAAAGAAATCTCCTGGGAGTCGTAAGTTACATCCGTAGGTTAATTCGGCGGGACTTACACCTGTGTCTGTTCGTAGCGCGGCACGAAGTCCAAGTAATATTGTAGGCAGTTGTTCCAACCACGTGTTTGTGTCGCTTAATTTCGCGCGCAAGGACGTCTTGAGGGAACGATGCCAGCGTTCAATGACCCCATTTGATTGCGGGTGATAAGGACTTGTGCGAGTTTTTTTGATACCCATTATTTTCATTAAGTTTTGAAATAATTGACTTTCGAATTGTCGACCTTGATCTGTAGTTATGGTTGTAGGGCATCCGAATCGTGATATCCAATGTTGGTAAACAATATCGCTAATTCGCTCAGCTGATATTGTGTCCGTGGGTATTGCTTCTGGCCATTTCGTTACTCTGTCGATCATGGTGACTAGATAACAGTGTCCTTGGGTGCTAGTAGGCAATCTTCCGACGATGTCTATGTGTAGATGTTGCATTCGCTCGGTTGGCGGGAAAGTAGAGGTTTCCGAGAATGTATGTCGTTGTATCTTGCTTTTCTGGCATTGTATACAGGTTCGAGTTCGTTGAGTGATATCCTTATTCATTGACGGCCAGAAGTATTTTTGCGTAATAAGCTTGCGCGTTGTACGAGTTCCGGGATGGCTGATGTTATGTACGGCGTTAAAAACTTCTTGTCTGTACTGTTCCGGTATGTATGGTCGTAGGTATGGCGTAGATGTTTCGCAATATAATTCGACGTTGGTATTTGGTATTATTATTTTCTTGAGCGTACAACAGCTGTTATCCTGTAGTAACTGCGGAATGTTGTTATCCTTTTCTTGCGCGGTGGCGATGTCTTCATAATTGATTGTAGATGGGCAAGATATCGTTTCTATGCGGCTCAATGCGTCGGCGACTATATTTTGTTTACCGCTGATATGACGTATATCTGTCGTAAATTCGCTGATAAACAAAATTTGGCGTGTTCGCCTTGGCGTTTCGTTGTTAGATTGCATTTTTGACATGATGAATATAAGTGGCTTGTGATCGGTGAATATTATGAGTTGTCTTCCTTCAAATGTTTTGCGGAAGTGTTTGACTGCCATATATATTGATAGTAATTCCCGATCGTATGTGGAATATTTCTTCTGCGCGTCGGTAAATTTTTTTGAGAAATATCCGAGTGGTTGCCATGATTCGTTAATGTACTGCTGTAAAACGGCGCCAGCTGCGTTATCGGATGCATCGCAGAAGAGTGCCAGCTGTGCATGATGAGAAGGGTGTGCAAGTAAAGCTGCGTTTGTGATGCTGACTTTACATTGCTCGAATGCTGACAAAGCTTCTTGGGTCCACATTATTTCTGTTTTGTCCTTCTTTTTGGTGTTGTGTAGATATGCATTCAATGGCGCTTGTATAGTGGCGGCGTTTGGAATGTGATCGCGATAATAATTTAACATTCCGAGAAATCTTCGTAATTCTTCTATTGTTTTTGGTTTGGGGTATTCTGTAATGACCTTGACTTTATCTTGCGGTGGTTTAATTCCGTCTTTTGATACGGTGTAGCCCAAAAATTGAACTTCGCTTTTGCCAAGGTTGCATTTAGCGGGGTTTATAGTGATTCCGTGGTCTTCTAGTCGTTTTAGTACGGTGCGGAGTTGTTCCTTATGGTTTTCTTCGGTTCCCGCAATTGCCAAATCATCTATAAACGGAAATACAAAATCGAGTCCGCGGAGTACCTCGTGAATAAACCTTTGGAATGTTTGCCCGGCATTCTTGAGTCCGGGGCACATGCGAGGGAATTCGAACAGGCCCATCGGTGTGATGATGGCGGTCTTTTCAATATCCTCTTCTCTGACGTTAATCTGTTGGTAAGCTCTATTCAGGTCTATTGTAGAGAATACGGTTTTTCCAGATAGGTGATGTGTGAAATCTTTGACTCGAGGTACAGGATAGCGATCGGGCTTCGTTACGGCGTTGAGACGGCGATAGTCACCACATACCCTTATGTCACCATTTTTCTTCGGGACGATGTGAAGGGGTGATGACCATGGACTCTTACTTGGTCTGCATAGTCCTTGTTCTATCATGTTTTCGAATTCTTTTTTGACGATTTCGTAGCGATGAGGTGGTATAGGACGTGCTCGGCTGTGTTTAAGTGGTCCTGTGGTCTCGATGTAGTGTTCAACGTTGATGTTGGACTTTAAGTACATCGATGACAGTCTTGTGACACCAGGGAATTCTGCTAAAATGTCGTGGTATGGTTGTGACATGTCGATACTGCGCACAGTGGGTGTATTTGATACTCGTAGCGGGGCATTGACTTTTAGTTGTGTGACACCGTCAATTAATCTTCGATTCTGCAGGTCTACGATGAGTTGATGGTGTCTAAGGAAGTCGGCTCCGAGTATAGGCTTAGACACGTCGGCTACAATGAATTTCCACTTGTACGGGCGTCGAAGGTTGAGATCGAGGGTTAATGTCTTCTCACCGTATGTTGCAATCGTCGTGTTGTTTGCTGCGTATAATTTAAATGGTAGTGTTGTTGAAATTTGTCCCTTCTTTCTTGGTAGCACGGATACGTTGGCTCCGGTGTCGACCAGGAAAGATAAATGTGAGTTTTTGTCGGTGACGTACAGGCGGTAGGATTGATTGTGAACGCTGGTGTCCGCCTCCGCCAGCGTTCAGTCTAGTTTACCGATGTAGTCGTTGTGTTTTTCTTAAATGCGCATGGTGTCGTGCAGCGTCTGGATTTTTCCTTGAAGCGTTGATGGTAGTAGCAGTACTGTAATGGCGAGTTCTCTCCGCTGCGATGATGATGTGTTTGTCGTGATGTTGAAGTATCACGGCGGCGAGAATCGTAGTGACTGCGGCGATGATTTTGTGACTTCATTTCGGCGATTTCCAGTGAGAGTTTTCGTATCTCGTTGATGAGATATTGTGTATCTGACGGTGGTGATGGAAGTAAAGTTGTAGGCGACTTGATGGCTGCGACTTCGGATGCGGCGGATTGCTCTAGCATTTTGTCGGCGAGTAGCGCAAGTTCCTCCAGTGTTGCCTTGCTGCTGAAGGTTTCGCTTACGGCAAGCACGGAGCGAACGTGTGTTGGCAGGTGGTTGGCCCACATAAGGCGCAGGGTGGAGTCCGGTACCTTGTCTTGTGCCAAGTTACGCATACGACGAAGTAGCTGTGTAGGCTTCTGGTCGCCGAGTTCCATTTCGGAGAGGAGCTTTTGGAATTGCCGGCTGTCCGATTCTTCATACGCTGATATGAGTCTCTTCTTAATGGCGTCGTACTGGTTATCTGGCGGGTTGTAGAGGAGATCCATTATCTGCTCGATGTCCTGGCGTTCGAGTTGGGCGATAACCATTTGGGCGAGTTGTGACTGGCCTTTGTTCAGCTCGTTCGTTGCGGCTTCGAAGCTGATGAACCATAGCCTGGGTCTGTCGCGCCAGAATGGTGGTAGCCTCATGGTGAGGGAGATACCGGCGGCTTGCTTCGTGGTGGATTCAGTATAGCTGGTGCTGTTGCTCTGTTCTTCCATTTTGGGAATTTCGGGCAGAGGTTCGGTGTCTTGATATATCACGTCGGCTGACGGGCAGTATGACCACGTCGGGTGACGGGTGATATAACCACGCCGGGCGGCGGATCACGTCGGGTGACGGATCACGTCGGGGTCACCACTTTGGTGACCGGGTTCAGTGTTTCAGAGGGTCACCATTTGGGTTATAAATGAAACAACACCAGGGATGGTTTAGCTGAATCAATACGGAAGCCGTATTGAGTACTGATCCCGTACTGAATAATTTATTTCAAAATTCGTGCTCTTTATATATGAATTGGCTGGGGATCGTCGACCAATCAGAAGCGTTTAAAAAGTAAACAAATGCAGGTGTTTTTACACGATACAAATAATCACAAATTCTTGGAAATTGAATATTTCAACCATGGCTTGACAACAGGATTATCGTTTCCTCGAAATTTGGTTGAGTCCTCGTCCCGCACGCCGCCTCCGCAGGTGACGTTGATACGTGCGTTCGCGCCGTTCGCGGTCATTCCCGGCTGAGACGTTGCGCAGTGAGCGTGTGGTCGCGTTGTCGATTTAATATGTACGTTGTTATTATTATCGCCCGAAGTCTCTTCCGAGAAATGTGATCCGGTTGAGGGCGATGCTTCGTGGGTGGATAGTACATATGCGACGTGGCCGACGATTATGTATGATGACTTTTCAGAGCTTCCCTGTTCCTTATTAATATGATATGGTGGCTACATAGGTATTTAAAATTATATTTCATGTAAAGCGGGGTACTTATGTATTTTATCAGTCCATTATGTCGACGTGAACTTTCAAGTTGTGCGTTATTTCTTATAAATACGTTAAATAGTGTAAAACTGATGCTTGGGTACATCAAAATAATAATAAATATGTTTTTTTAATTCGAATTTTTCTTATAATATATAAAATTTGTAAGTATTTTTTTTATTGATATAAACAAAAAACAATTCTGGAATAATTGAAGTTACATGATTTTAATGCGTATTCGGACGGACCGCCGTCGCCTTCTGCGAGGCCGTAATGAACTTCAAGAAGGCGATGGAGCGGGAGTGAGAGCTGGTAAGCTAGCTCCCCTCCCATCCATTCAGGACACAATGGCACCGGGTGATGTCGAACGATCTCCGACCACCCTAAACAGCGGCCGCAGGCGACTGTTCGGGGCAGGCTCTGCCATCCGCAACTATTCCGCAAGTGAAAATGTACGTATGCTGTTCAGAACTACCCCCCTTCAATTCCGGATCGACGCAGGAGAGCACCCGGTGGGCGGGAGGAAGGTTGCAGCATAGAATCCCACATACCCCCCATCTCCCCTATGGGATGAGGGGAGGGTACTTGACAAAATTATTTCCTGGCTTTCTTTTTAGGCTTTGTATTGTATAACGTTCTAATAGTTTGGGGCTTAAACTCCACTATGGCCTGCGTTGTTCAAGTCAACTGCATGCTAGTTGATGAGCTAGCAGACGAGGTATTTAGGACTGGCCGTGGCGTTGATTTCCCTTTCAGATACTTTCAAATTAAGCCCAGTCTATTCCATTTACTACTTTGAATGGGTTGAATATAGAAAAATAATTTCACAGTTTAAATAGCAGGCGTGTTTACACATAAATGTGAATATGACAAACAACAAGAATATTTCATTGCTACGCAACAAGTCTAATCGTTGACCACTCAGTGTCTCTGTCTGCTGACATCTAACTCAAATCTTATTATTACTACTGGACAGCTGAATAGGCTGGGTCCTGTTAGGCGGTTTCCGTCCCGAGTTTAGGCGTTCATGTACAACATGTACTCAAAGGCAAGTATATCAGTTATGTGTATATTGTATTGCCTAGACCGATCAGTGTGAATGGAAGTTGTGCAGGATTACATCTATCTTGGACAAAAATTCAGCTAGGCAGGCACAACTTCGATGGGGAAGCTATTAGGAGGATTCAGTTTGGTTGAGGTCTTTCGGAACGCTTCGTTAGGTCTTCTCATCAATTATTCCCCAGTGCTTGAAGAAAAAGGTCTTTGGGCAGTTCGTCCTACCAGTATTATTATTATTATTACGGAGCCAAGATGTGAACACTGATGGCGGGATTGGTTCATAAATTTCAAGTCACTCAGCGGGCCGTTGAGCGAGCTATGTTAGGTGTTTCTGTTATGGATAAAATACGAAATGAGGAAATCCCTAAGAGAACCAAAGTAACCGATATAGCTCTTAAAATATGCAAGCTTAAGTCTCGATGGACCGGTCACGTTTATCGCAGGACCGACGGGCGTTGGTGTAAATGAGTCCTGGAGTGGCATCTCAGCAAACGTAGTGTCGGACGCCCCCCAGCCCGATGGGGTGATGATGACCTGCGTAAGGTCCGGTCGGTGTTGCATGGGAAAAGTAAGGTTGAGCAGGAAACCGGGATTTATGGCACAAACTTGGGGAGGCCTATGTTCAGCAGTGGGCAACAAACGGTTGACAATGTATTAATAAAACAAAAGTAAACTAGTTCTTTGTAAAAATATAACACAAGCGCTCACTTTGAGACCAGTCTCAGAGCTCAGCTCCAGAGCTGTAGTGATAATTAATCGTTCCAGTTTATTAATTTTTGAGGGAGTCGTATACGTGCAAGGAGTTCAGATAGCAGTCCTGAAAATACAACTTTGGCACATAACTAATATCAGTATTTTTTTATGTTGTTGGTCAAGAAAAGAGATAGTCACCAAAAATATTCAAGCAAAAAAGTCGTTGAAATTTTGCCCTGTGGAAGCTAGAAGCTTATTAAATGTATTGTTATAGAAAGGATTTCCAAAAAAAATAAATGATTGAAAAGGCGAAGCTATCTTAAATACTAGTTCATCTTTATTTGATTTTAATATAAAAATATAAATTACACGGTTATTATGTGTATGTTATTGGCAAAGAATTGTTCAGCTTTTAGCCCTGCTGGGAGGCCACGGCGGCGATGCATTGGTTGAAAACGTTCACATACTGGAAGGGCAGCTCACTGTAGCACCCGGAAGCGCCCAACTTGTGGATCGCGATGTAGTCGTAGCAGTTGATTTGCCCATCACCATTGCAGTCCTGAAATGATAAATATTTTCGATGAATCTCTGTTATGATGAGACCTGTAAAGCTGGTTTGACGTTAATTTATTTTTTATTGAAAAGTATTTGAGGAGTTTGACCGCTCGGCGCACTTCTGTGTCAATCTGGAATTGAGGGGACTAGGTGGAACAGCACACGTGCCCTCTCCCTCACAGTATAGGTGCGGAAAGACCACCCCTGAGAAACGCATACAAAAATCCTATTTTTGACGGGTCCCCCTAGCCCGAGGGGACCGAGGGATATGTGGGACTCCGGGAAAGGTGTTTGGCCACCTACTATCTTAACTATATAATTAACTTTTTGAAAAACTAATGCTTTTCTAAACTAATGCTAATTTTAATCTAGTTTTAACTGACGTAATGAATATTTAAAAGATGTACGAACCTGAAATAGACTAATAATTAGTCATAAAATAAAGAAATAATTTATTTTTATTACAAATTAGAAGGTGAAAAGGATATCTGGAAACTCGTTGTAGATATGCGTCATGATATATTCTAGGTCAGTGTTTTTCAACCTTTTTCATGACACGCCCCTTTAGAAGAAATACTCCGTTACTTTTTTTCATGTATTTCATTTTATTCGGATGTGAGATAAACATCAAGTAATTTATACCTGGTATGAAAATAGTGTTAGAAAAGTTGAAAGAAGAACTGTGTCAGTACTTCTCAATGCTCTTGCATATAGAAGAATACTGGGCAAAGGTGGATCTTAAATCTGTTTTTAAATGAAGCTATAAATGAGGCAAATTTGGCAACGAAGCTCAAAGAAAATCTGCTGGATTTATCTGCCGATAGGATGCTGCAGTTGGAATTTAAGTCTATCAATATGGATACCTTTTATTTAAAAAGGAAATCAGAATACCCAGAATTAACAATAGAGGCTTTGAAGTGTTTGATTGCATTTGCCACCTCATACTTGTGCGAGTTGACGTTTTCATCAATGGCCCAAATAAAAAGTAAGGAAAGAGATTGCATAAATTTGGAAAACGATTTAATTCTCAATGTAGCAAAAACGGATCGACGATGGGAGCAATTAGTTAATGAAAAACAAGCACAACCTTCTCATTATGTGTTCTCATAAGTTTTTTATTATTTTTTGTTTATTTGATACAAATGATTATATCCTTTAGTTACCATTTTTCTTAATAGATCTTATTAAACTTTATTTTTTTTACTGCAGTAGCTTTCCCAATATTTTGCAACTCTGGTATAGAAGCTTCGCGACTAATAAAGAGGCTTTATTATTCTATTCTTGGGATGAAATCCATGTGTTAAAGATAGATATATACATCACATTTAGATTTTGTCTTCCTTTCGTTCTAGTTGCTTAATTCCATCCATGATCCTGGATGATGGGGCTTGTTATTTGACGTGACGACCAGCGAAGGGGTAGCGGCTGACACAACTCGGTACGCTTACGGAGGTCACGGGATCAATTACCGTCTCGCGTGTGGTTGTTTATGTATAATACGTATTTATTTAAAAACTAAAGTACACCTATTCCCCGATTTATAGATAGGTTCCCGAAAAAATCGTGGAAATCTAAATAACCCAATATGTGCTTAATTCAGTCATTTATAAGAAGACTTTAAGTAAGACAAAAGTAAAATATCTTAAAAACCTACCTCCATTGGTAAATGTTTTACTTTTTATATTTTACTTTATATGTTTTACTTTCTGTACCTACCGGTATTCACTATAGATTAGGAACAAAAATAAAACGAATCTTCAAGAATCTTCACGAAAACTATATGCAACATGAATTACTCTTTCTCTAGTACCTACGTAAACGTTCCAATATTTTAATTTTCGTTTCCAAAGAAAAGTTTTATTTTGAAAAGAAAATATATATTTGAATTTTAATCGATATTTTTGGCATCATAAAAGTTTGAAAAATTGGTACAAATTACACATAAAGGCTCCAAAAAAGCTGGAAAATGTATAACTTACCAGTATACATAAACTCGCATTCGTACATAAAAATATAAGCATTACGCATGTACAATTTGTACATATTAAGGGTGCATATTTCCCTAAACGTATATTGTATTTCACAATACGGGTAGTCCCCCGTTATTGCCATCAGTGTCGCGAAATTAATAACACCTAAAAATGTTAGTAACGATGTGTTTATAGGGACATCAACATATATGCATTTCTATAAATTTTTCAAAATGCGTTAATTTATAAACCGTGTAAACCGATATATATGTAGTATATCAGTTATCTAGTACCCATCATACAAGTGCTACTTACTTTGGGACTAGATGGCGCTTTGTGAATTGTGCCAGTATTTTATTTCTGTCCGGGATCACGACCGAATAAAAAATAATCTAATAAATATGTTATATTCCGATCATGTTTATAAGTTATTTATACGTTATTATTTCCATTGTGTTTGTATTCAATGTTATTTTGGTGATGTCATTTAACTCTGTATGTAAATGAATATTGTGAAATAAATTTACATTAATATATAGTGTGATGTCTACGAACGACTGCGCCCACGCATTTGTTTGTTCTCATGAATGTACTGACCTTATATATATTTATATGTTTTTTTATGTATTTTTGATGAACAACAGACAAGCTTACGATCTACTTAACAGTAAGTTATTGTTGTTTATAGATGTTTGCTATGCTAGGGACATCGCGAAGACGCTGCTGTCCCATAGGGATACAGAAATCTGGGCCACTAATGCCGGAACACAACACAAGGTTATTATGGTGGCATACGGGCTTGCGGCTCTAACACATAGTTTTGACGCCTTTTACGACAGGCTGATCCCGACCGCAGGGATTAATATTCTTACTCCGACCCTGCATGGAGGATAATTATTCTGTGCGTGTGTATGTGATTGCTCTCCTACTAAACGGCGGGATCAAATTTGATGAACTTTTTCTATGTTAAAGTGGAGTTGAGAATGGTTTAGGTTTAAAATTCAGTTTAAAAAACGTCCACTACATTTCTTTTTAATTTTATACTGTAGAATAACGTTAGCCAGGTCAGCTAGTCCAGCATATAGCCTGATTTTTTTTTTTTTATTTTATTTTATTCGGAAAACAAACAGTTAACAATTAAATAAGTAGCTAAGTATTATATCTATAATCGATTATATGTTTTCACATATATATGATTAAATATAAAAAAATGTTAGTGTTTAAGCATAATCAAGCAAAATCGAGCAAACATAAGCTTCAAACCAACATTTCGCAAGAATATTTTTAATTTGATTAGGTGTGTCATTAAATAGATCTAAATCTCGAAAAATAAATAGTTCATTTATTCTTTTAGAGACTCTAATAATAAATGAATTTGCCCTATAGTTACAGAATAAGCGTGGTGTTAAGAGTAGCAAGGGTACCTATATCATTTATGAATATTGTGAATAAAAGAGGTCCAAGCAATGATTCCTGGGGTACTCCAGAAGGAATACTTACCCAAGACGAGTAATAACCATTTACAACAACTAATTGTGATCTATTTTTGATATAGTATAGTATACTGTTATAGTACACACATCAAAAAAGTCTAAGCAATATGTACTAATTTAAATTTTAGGATGGTGGATGAGCCGCTGTGTGGATGAACTTCCTGAATGCACCTGAACCTTTCAGTATTTCCGGGCTGACGGTACACTCGCACCCTTCTTGTATCAAGCCTAAACCCGAATCGCGACTCATCGGAAATCATAATTTTATCCTATTGTTCCTGGGTCCATGTTCTGCGTTCTCTACACCATTCATTTCGACGAGTGCGATTTCCGTGACGTATCGGTGGGCACCTAATTGGGCGTCGAGCTCGTAGGCCGTACTCATGCAGTCGATTTCGCACAGTTTGGGGGCATAAGTCCCCAATAATATAAATCAACACCACTAGAATTTTTCAGCCTCAAACTTATCTCTCGAGCGGTTAACATCGGCTGGCGTCTTGCAGTCAGTTGTATGTACCAGTCTTGCCAAGTGGTTGTACTCCTTTTACGGCCTGGACGCTGATCAGCGGGTTCCCTTGTATTATTGTAAAGACGACAAATTGCCAAAGACGACAAATAACACTTTTATGAATGCCAAAATGCCGAGATACCTGAGATTGATTACTTCCCGCTTGCAACATCCCTACAGCTCTTTGCATTTCATTTGCCGTCAAATGACGTCGCTCCATGGCGTAAAGAATATCTAACAATTTAATTTTGTCGCTAACTTTATTTAAATGGTTGGTAAAATTATCAAATCAAGACTAAACGTAGCAATTAAACGCATTTAAATTCAAACAAATTCCCTGTCATTTAATTTTATGAAAAAAAAACAAAACATAATCGATTTTTTTTTACAACCAGCCAGTATGTCATCAATAACAAAATAGTTTACATACCTAAGCATTTTGAGTGAGTAAAGACTTAAAAATTAATTAGCATAAATGGTAAATTTGTAATATCATGCATGTTGCTTAGACTTTTTTGATGTGTATATTTGACAAATAGATAGTAAGATAGTGATAATAGTGTTATATATGTATATGTGTATCATTTGCCTTGAACAAGCGTTGTGGATATATTGTGTACTCTCTAGGAGAAGCCGAGCCCAGTTGTGGGACATTATATACAGTGATTTTTTTAGCATATTACACTACTAGTTGACCCGGTAAAAGTTCTTCTGCCATACGAATTAAAAAATATTAAAGAAAGTAAGTAGCCTTGTCCAATCTATAACTATACCAAAATTCATCCAAAATTGATGGTTATATTTTGGAAAGGTTTCATATTAAGTCTATAGTGGTGCAAAGTTTATGCAATTATGTAAGAAGTGTTTACCTTAGCGTATTTCCTCATGTAGCCTTGGACCGTCAGAGCAGCGCAGTACGGGTCAGTAGTACATTGGGGGTACGCTGAAAGCAAAATACATTTCACTGTCACAAGCTGTATTAGGAGTACGAAGGATTCATATATCTTCATAAACATATAGGAATTACGCCTTATACTTTGTTTTTTTTTATTGGTATTGGACAGCAGACAGGTTAACGGCTCGCTTAGAATTTAGCAGTTACCGTCGCCTATGGGTGTTTGCAACACCAATGGCATTGCGAACACGCTGCTGTCCTGTAAGTGTACAGGAACTTGGGTCACTAATGCCGGAACACAAAACAAAGTTATTATGGCGACATACTTATGACCAAGGTGGTCGCCATCCAGACTGTCTCGGGCCTTACCACGTAGTTAGAGTGGGTTGTTTTGCCGCCTTTTACGACAGGAGGACCCCGGCCGCAGTGGTTAATACTCTTTCTCCGCCCCTGCACGGAAATTAATAAACATAGTGATATAAAATTTCTCACCTTTAGGTGAGAAATTTTTTCCCTATAATGTGTTCTTAAAATAAACTGACGGACTCATAAACTGCACCAAAGTTCAGGATTACTTTGAAATATTTTTTTTTAATAAGTATGCAAACTTTCTATACATATTTAAATTGAAACCTCTAGATTGGTTCGTGAACTTTAAAACAGCGTAGGGTCATATCCTTAAGTTTAAGTTTGTGTACTGGAAAGGACCTTAAGACTTTTTTGAAGAAAAAACAGAAATTTAAGGAAAATTGGTTTAATTAAAAAATTGGTTTTAACAATAGACACAAACTTTATGCAAGGGTTTATTTATGTTTTAATAAGGTGTATTACCTCCACGTGCCCTTATTACGGATTCTAATCGGTTCCGCATAGATTTTATTAGGGTTATTAAAAGATTTTGCGGAATATTGTCCCATTCTTCTGAAAGCGCTGTTCTTAGTGCTGCCACTGTCGTGGGCAAAGGGTTTTTAAAACATAAATAAACCCTTGCATAAAGTTTGTGTCTATTGTTAAAACCAATATTTTAATTAAACCAATTTTCCTTAAATTTCTGTTTTTTCTTTAAAAATGTCTTAAGGTCCTTTCCAGTACACAAACTTAAACTTAAGGATATGACCCTACGCTGTTTTAAAGTTCACGAACCAATCTAGAGGTTTCAATTTAAATCTGTACAGAAAGTTTGCATACTTGGTTAAAATATTTATTTCAAAGTCGTCTATTACTTTGATGCAGTTTATGAGTCCATCAGTGTACTATTTGAAATAGTTTTTATCCGTGCATGGTAAGAAATAGAATACCGAATGCTACGGCAGGGGGCAGCCTGTCGCAACTATGACAGTTTCTAAATATTATGTCGCCAGGCATACGTGATCCAGGTTTCACTTACTCTACCCGAATGGTAGCGTGTTAGCGGTGGCCCTGATGGCGCAAACATCAACATAAGTGACGGTAACTGCGTACTATTAAGTAAGTAATCTTTTAGGAAGTAATTATCTTGATTTTGTATTGAAATGAATATTTTTTTGTCTAATTTAAGCAAGGTCAACGTACGTTGTTCCGATTCAGTTAATTACAAACTTAATTAGACTTATCAGCGTCTAATTAAATTAATTTTATTATCAGACGTGTTTGCCAATAACATCGAATTTAAATCAGATTATGCACTTCCTCAATTTATGATGTGGGAAGTTAGGTTTGATATTTTCATAGAAATATTAATCTACACGAAGTGATAAGCATTCCGAGGCCATTGATGTTCAAGCAACCTTTTCTTAATCTTTTCAACTGGTACAACCTACCTAACAATTCTCAACATTATTGACTATTAATTATTGTTGTTTAATATATGATTACGTTTAACGACTTTTATGAAAAGTCTATGAATAATAATAACATTAGTAAATATACTGGGGCCACACCACAGAGGTCGTCAAAAAAAAATTAATAAAATTGATTCTGCAGTAACAAAACTCACCATCTGGTGCATCCGGGGATTGTCCATTGATGGTTGGTTTACCAGCGTCAGCCCAGTATGCCCAGGTGATGCCGAATAAACCGCAAATGTCTCCTTTACATAAAGTACCCTGCTTGCACCCGGATACAGCTTGACACAGGCAACCCAGGCACACTTCTGTTACTGGTTGCTCCGAAGATGGCAAGATATGAGCTGAAAGGAAAGAAATATAAAAATCAATGCTGGAGGAAAAATTATGATAAATATCTTCAAAGATGTATTATGAAGTGTCATTAGTCCACTGCTCGAGGTAGACCTCCGCTAGTTTGCGCCACAAATCCTTTGATTTTCCCATCTAGTCACAATCGGCAACCTTGCGTACGTTCATCGGACTAGAAGGCGTCTTCAGACACAATGAACTGGTTAACCTATTTTAGCTACAGTATTGTAAAAGGTGATAAATGAAAGAAAGAGAATACAATTATATGATGCAACATGAAACTGAAATTAAAATTGTATTTTCACGGAGGTTGATATCCAACACTTGGTGTATTAAAATTTATCTATGATCTTATAAACACTACACTAAAACAAAAAAAGAATAAACATTACTTATTAACACCGATTTGTGAAAAAATAACTGCGATACAGGTTTCAAGTTGCAGGAAATTATCTTAAAAAACCCGGGCTCCGAGATCAGCAGGCCATATATCCGTGGGCCCGGGCGTAGGCGATAGGAGAACAGCGAGGTTTTTTAATGGGTAGTCGGAAAAATTCCGGAGTCCCACATATCCCTCGGTCCCCCAGGGCCGGGGAACCTGTCAAGAGAGGTTTTTCCCCGAGACCAAAAAAAAAACTAATATAAATATATCCGTAGTCATTGCAAATGGATAACAAAGTAATAAAGAATATTTACAATCTGAAACATTTAATGCAGTAATAAAATTAGGAATGTAACGTAAATTCTATAAAGAATAACTAATTGTAAATTCTTTGAAATTCATTGATTTGTAATAAAAGTTAAATAATATAGTAAATAATAATGGGGTGTAAGGGGCCCCACCAATATCTTCGGGGCCCAAGTCAACCTCACAATCGATGGGGTAGTTATCCACTTGATATGTGCCTACGCGCCACAGGCCAGTTGTGACGACGCCGATAGAATAGCGTTTTGGAATCTACTCGGAGTAGTGCTCCGTGGAATCCCATTATCACAGAGGATCGTTTTGGCGGGTGATCTGAACGGTCATGTGGGTGATGAATGTGGGGAATTTGAGCGTGTTCACGGTGGATTTGGGTACAATAGCCGCAAAGCGGAAGGGAAGGACATCCTCAACACGTGTGCGGCTGCCGACCTTGCCACCGTGAACACGTATTTCAAAAAGAGACCCAAGCATTTTATCACCTACAAGAGCGGGAGGAATGCTACCCAAATCGACTCACTAGGAGACACCACATCAGCAAAGTGGCCAACTGCAAGGTCATACTCGGTGAGAGTCTCACTGCACAACATCGTCTTCTTGTCATGGACTTCTGCGCTAAGCCTAAAGACACGCATGCCAAGCGCTTTCAGCGCCAAATCAGGTGGTAGCTGCTTGATGAAGTCACGTCCCAGGAGTTCGCCTTAGCCGTCGGTGACAAGTGCGCCGGTGGTATGGGCGAACCAGTTCAGGCATACTGGGACAAGATTGAGGCGGCTATCCTTGGGTCAGTGAAGGAGGTGCATGGGGTTTCTAAGGGTGGTCGCAAGTCTGACAAGGAGATATGGTGGTGGAACGACATAGTCCAGAGGGAGACTAGAGCGAAGAAAGCCCTCTTTAAGAAGTGGCAAGCGTCCAAATCTCCTGAAGATCGCAACGCATACAGGGTTGCAAAGCGCGCCAATAAAAAAGCTGTTGCCAGAGTCAGACGAGACCACTTACAACCATTTTACGATAAGTTGGAATCGTCTGAGGGGCAGAAGCTCATCTATAAGTTGGCGCGCTCCAGGGTTGAAGCGACACAGGACATTTCCAAGTGCCGCTGTCTAAAAAACCCTGTGGACAAGCTGCTATGCGAGGACATCGCGGTGAAGGAGGGATGGCACTCGTATTTCCACGAGCTGCTGAATAAGCAGCATAAAGAGGTGCAGCCGCCAGAGCTTCTTCCGAATCAAGGACTAGTGCCACTGGTAACGCCTGCAGAGGTCTAGAATTGTCTTCGCTTCATGAAGAATCGGAAAGCTTTTGGATCCGATGGAGTCCCCATTGAAGCCTGGAAGGCGATGGGCTCTCGTGGCGTGGGCATTTTAACCGACTTTTTCAACCGGACACTCCTCACCGGTACGATCCCGAGCCAATGGAGACTGAGTATCATTACTCCAGTCTTCAAAGGCAAGGGGTCGGTGCAAGAGTGCGGTAACTACCGAGGTATTAAGGTCATGTCCCACACTGTCGCACTGTCACGGAATATCAATATGGGTTTCGCCCTGGTCACGAGACAGTGGATCCTGTTTTTGCCCTAAAGACTGTCGCGGAGAAATACAGGGCGAAGAATACGCCTCTGCATTGCCTGTTTCTCAACTTGCAGAAGGCATCCGACTGTATTCCTCGCGCGATAATCTGGTGGGCATTGCGGTCCAAAGGGATTTCAGAGACCTATATTGACATTATCCGACATGTACCGCCATTCCGATTCCGTGGTTCGGACCACTGTTGGTAACTCAAAATCCTTCCCCATCACTGTCGGAGTACACAAGGGATCTGTTCTTAGTCCGTTTCTGTTTAGCGTGGTATCAGACGTACTATCAGACAGCATCAGAAACTCATATGAGCAGCCCCCATGGTTGCTCATGTATGCTGATGATATCGCGCTGGCAGATTCAGACCAGGGTAGTTTGGTGGGACGTGCGAAGGCGTGGAAGGAATCGCTTGAGAATGGCGGTCTGAAACTTAATGTGGCGAAGACCGAGTACTTGGTCTGCAACTCAACAGATCCCACACCCGTGCGCATAGGCGGCGATACGGTCGAGCGCACGGAACAGGTGAAATACCTGAGATCTGTATTTCACGCGTCTGGTGACATTGATTGCGACGTTAAGGCACGTATTGCTGCCACGTGGGCCAAATGGCGTGAGGTGACTGGTGTCATCTGTGACCTTAAAATACCGGTTAAATTAAAGAGACAGGTCTATAAGACCATCATTAGGCCTGTCCTTTTATACGGATGTGAAGTGTGGCCGGTGCTGGAGCGACACAAGCAGGCACTGAAAGTCACGGAGATGAATATGCCGCGATGGATGTGTGGAGTAACGCGGAAGGCTCGCGTTAGAAACTCTCGCATTCGCGGCAGCCTTCATGTCCGTGACATTGGGGATAAATTGCAGGAGTGTCGCCTTCGCTGGTATGGCCACGTTTTACGACAACCGGCTACTTACGTGGGTAATAAATGTCTGGCCATGCCGCCTCCGCCGGGCCCCGGCAGGAGGGGTAGACCTAAAAAGCGCTGGCTTGACATCGTAAAGGTTGATATGCGTGCCAATGGACTGACCACCAGGGATGCCGAAGATCGTGCGAAGTAGAGAAGAAAAAGACGGAAAGCGGACCCAGGGCGCCAAAGCGAGAGTTTGGGCTGCAACCGGGATTCAACGCTAAGATGATGATAATGAATAAAAGTTAAATAATAAATTCTTTTCGCGTTTGAGTGATTAAAATACGTAAAAATATTTTTGAATGCAAGCGGAATAAAATGTTTGTTACTTCGAATGTATGCTTCTTACACAAAGCGTGCCAACAGAACTTAATAAGCCTTTTAATTAACCTTTCGTAGATCACTAGATATTTTGTCAACGTAACAATAATAGGTAAAATTTTGCGTTTATAGCATTATTACTGTTACCGCCTAAACGTAACCTCAAAATGCGAGAACAGCATGGCTACCCTATGAACTGGTCGGATTTAATCCATCTTTAGTAACCTTTTACCGAGGAGCCCAATAATTCACATAGATCGTGATCAGTCGATACGTGTAAGTCGGTAAATGTTTTGTTTAAAATGGATCGTTATCGTTAAATCATTAACGTTATAGAATATTTCTAGGTTTTTATTTCATCATCTCTTTTCTCTAGGAGTTTTTGCTATAATCTTCATCAAAGTACCACTTGTATTATCTCAATCATTATTTGTATCTCAAGATTGAAAATAATAAACATAAAATGATTTCATTGTCTAAAAATTTGAAAAACATTCTAAAATCAGAACAAAATTTAAATATTTCATAAATGACTAGTTTAAATAAATATTTTAATAATAATAGACTTGAAATGTTCTAATTGAATAACAAAGCGTAACAGTCATAAGAAATTCTAGTTTATAACAATAGTGAATAGAAAAAGCAATTTGTTTGCGGATCCGTGATGATCATATCGGGGTTTTACATATTACTTTATTGTTATAGAAGATATCTCCGTTATAAAAGACATAAGAAGGGGTCCACCAAGAGTTGCGAAAACTACCGCACCCTCGCCCTAATATCTCATGCCAGCAAAGTACTGCTTCATGTGATCAACGGCCGGATTCGGTATCACCTCGATTGGCAGATCTCACAGGAGCAGGCTGGTTTCGTCAAGGGAAAAGGTACCAGAGAGCAAATCCTGAACGTGCGACAACTGGTGGAGAAATGCTACGAGTTTGACACCCCAGTGGTAATGTGTTTTGTGGACTACAGCAAGGCTTTCGACTGCGTGGAATGGGATTGTTTGTGGAGGGTACTTGGTGAGCTTGGCGTACCTGGTCACCTAACAGCACTGATCCAGGCATTATATTATAACAGCCAGGGAATCGTGAGGGTTGACCAGGTGACTTCGGGTCCTTTTGGTTTTGAAAAGGGAGTTCGACAAGGCTGTATACTTTCGCCAATCCTGTTCAACGTATACGGCGAGTACATCGTACGGAAGACCTGCGACGGCTGGAGCGGTGGAATCAACATTGGCGGGCATAAGCTCACAAACTTACGCTATGCTGACGACACAACTCTGTTGGCAGCCAACGAGGCTGAAATGCATGAACTGCTTAGCAGGATGGAGAGCGTCAGCGCTGAGCTGGGTCTCGCTATAAACAGGTCTAAAACTAAGGTTATGGTTGTGGATCGGTCTGGCAGGTTGGAGCTTACCGGAACACTTCAATTGGAAATGGTCAACAAATTCAAATACCTGGGCTCCGAAATCTGCAACGATGGTTCTTGCGAGGGAGAGATTCGTCGTAGGATCGGCATGGCAAAAGGCGCCATGTCACAATTAGAGAAATTATGGAAGAGTAGAACCATCAGCATAAAAACCAAGACCAATCTTGTGCGATCACTGGTGTTTTCCATTTTCATTTATGGCGCTGAAACATGGACCTTAAAGAAAGCCGACCGAAAACGCATCGATGCCTTCGAAATGTGGTGCTGGAGAAGGATGTTGGGCATACCCTGGACGGCACACCGAACTAATGTGTCGATCCTGAAACGGCTGGGCATTGTGACTAGGCTCTCTACCATCTGCTTGCGAAGGGTCCTAGAATACTTCGGCCACATCGCCAGAAGGGATGAGGACAACCTGGAGAGACTGGTGGTAACAGGGAAGGTGGAGGGAAGAAGACCAAGAGGAAGGAGCCCCATGCGATGGACCGATCAGATTCGCACTGCCCTGGAAACTACTGTCCACGACGCTTTACACTCTGCTTCCGAAGGGGCAGATGGCGGCAAATAATACGCACCAAAGTACTCCGTCGAGATGATCACGACCCTCAGCACTGAGGAAACCGACGCGAGGAGGAGGAGGAAAGATAATAATCAAGATTAACTAGCTAAATTAGTACAACAATGTTTACGCAAGTGGGCATTTTTGCCGCCCCCC